>CANUEX010150529.1:0-108145 GCA_948099535.1 Jatropha multifida | reverse complement strand
AATTAAATTACCTGAATTTTACACAACACAATACACAGTCCCTCCATCAAGCAAACCTAACCAATTCCCATCCACCATTCTCAATTTCTCACAATTACAATATCAATGTTCAAACTATATTTGTTTAATTATTAATAACTTAACTATTTTAAATTATACTACTTACCTATTCTTTCAATAATCTCATAATGTGTTCATTTCATCAATAATCTGGCAATCCAATTCACAATACATTTTTATTTAATTCGCTTAACTATAAATTAAACAAATTAAATAATACTACTCAATTAATTGTCAATCTAAATTTGCGTTGATAGTGTAAAATTAACTGTAAAATATACCGATCGCGATTCGGAGTTCGAATTTGGACTCAGTGTGTGAAATGCAGATTTCTGCCTCCTGATTGCCTCGCCGGAGAGTAGCCGGCCGGTGACTGGACCGCCGCATATGCTACCGTGCACGGTGGCCGGAAAAGCAATCTTGCCCAAAATACAACAAAATTCATACCGCTCGACTCGATTTTCTACAAGGAACTCAAATCCGGCATTAATTTGTGGAGATGCTGCCTCTGTTCTTTGGAAATGGCTTCGACAGTCGCCTCCCCACTGTCAACCATGGCAGTGCCGCCATTCAAGCCCGTCGCCAACAATTGATGGAGGAAAAATATTCAGAAGGTGGAGAGAAATCGATCAACACCACTCTCCGCGCCTGGAATCGCCGAAAACAACTCAGATCGCCGGAAAGCTCCTTCGCGCGATCTCCAAGCTTCCAGTTGCGATCTCCATCATTTCAGGCCTCTATCACGCAATCCGAGCCCACCCATGAGCTGCTTTGGTCGAGCTCCTGCTTTGGCCGTGTCTGATCGTCGCTAATGTTGACCGGAAGTGGTGATCAGTGAGGAATCGCACTCTGCAATCAAGGGAGGGGAGAGTCGCGAGAGAGAGAGAGAGAGAGATGGGGTTTTTTTTTTATTTTTGAGCGATTTGGTTCAATTCTTACTTTTATCTAATTAGTTTCGATTCGATTTGAATCGATTTGATCTAACCCAATAATTTAGCCTAGTTTACATTTGATTTAAGGGTTTTTCGATTGAGTTTGACTATTTAAATTTGGTTTTCGGATTCAGTTTACGGCATAAAATATTATTTTTCGCTAATTCTCATTGGTGAAAATTTATAATTAAATTTTAAATAAAAATTCTTTTAAAAATAAATTAATGGTCATTTCATTAGTATAACCTTTAGAATAATAATTTTCATATTTTTAAACTGTCTAATAAATATTTAATTGATCTAATTTTAAAAGTTTAAGTATTCAATAGAATAAATTGTATAAGTTAAAATATTTAATTGATATAATTTTATAAATTAAAGTATTCTATAGATCAAAGTAAAAGTTGAAGTCAGCACAAGATTTTTCATGTAAAATGGGGGAATAAATTTATGCATTGAGCCAATTAAAATTGAATTGAACGAATGAAGTAGAGTTTTGCATATTACAATTTAGACCATGGCACATTATAATTTGGTTTTTAGAAAATTATATTTTGGTCTGTATATTTTACACAATAGTATTTAAAATTATTATTTAGTCTTTGGTAAATTACAATTTGATCACTAATAATTTATAAAATTTCAATTAAGTCCCACTAACTTTTATTAGGTCCTCAAATGTAATTTGGACTTTTTACCCCTATTTTAACTTTTTCAACCCCTTTTGATCTAACATCAAAGCTCTATTCTCCCTCAATTTAAGATAGATTTTAGCATACAATATAAGTTGGAAAGTTAGAAAGTCCTATGTAAATGGAAATATTGATTGTTAGCTAAAAAAGACATAAATATTATAGTTGATTTTTAGCTATGCTGCTTCTAGTTATGACATGCTACATAAAAACCTATAGCAAAAGCATTTTAGCTAGAAAGTTTGCCCTTCTAGCTACAATATGCTTTTATGGCAGTAAATCCATTTTCTGGTAGTACAGTAGGGTATTTAAGAACTCCAATGCACATACAATCCTTACATGCACATGTCTAGCATACTAGGGTACTTGAGACCTCCAATGAGCATCATAATCACATATCCAACATATAATATGAGTAGTTAATTCTGATGCACTTAGCCAGCTCCAGTGATAAGAGAATATGAGCCTATTAAAGTTTCAAGTCGATCTGGTCATAAATTGGATGTTGGCTTTTTTGCACAAATTTGCTCCTCTTCTAGCTATTATTAAATCCCCTGCTATTGAATCATATGCAAGTCTTTTGATAGGTAGGAAGACTTTCAAGTCGGGGAAGGGAAAAAGCTTGTTGTAGGTTGTCTAAAGCCTCATCCTCAGCGGTCTAGTAAAAGGAAGTTAGTGAGGAGTGGAGTATACTTAGCAAAAAGGGAAGAGAGAAACAATGTCAATAATATCATGTAACTAGTAAAGAAACCCTATACACTTGAATATGGAAACAGGTCGGGAGAAGACCTTCTTTCTTCAATTGGATCAATGGAATTGGCAAAGAAATTGAGTACTGCTTCATCCCAATTTCATTCAAGCATCCAAAAAAGATATCAAGTATAGATATAGGACTTAACTAATGTCAGTGGAATATGTAGATGTATGCAATACCTATAATCATTATGCACTAATATATAATTATAACTAGTCATGTGTAGATGTATGCAATACCTATAATCATTATGCACTAATATATAATTATAACTAGTCATGTACTCGCGATGGTGGACTGTATAATTTATATTTTTTAAATTAAATTGAATATAATTTTCAAGCAAATTATTATAATTGATAATGCCATGTCATCAGTTTAATATTCTAATATGTTGCCACATAAGCATTTGAGCCTTAGAAATTATATATTCATATAGATTCCATGATGCTAAAATGTATGAATAGTAAGAGTGTATTAAAAAGTATCACTCACAAAATAGAGATAATTGATAATTATGGTTGGTATTGTCTCGATCTTTGGATCATACTAGAAGGTCCTAGATTGTCTATCTATAATGAATAATAAAAGAGATATTAGATTTGAAAGGACTATAAATAAATATTAAAATAGAGAGGTTAACTGCACGATGGAATTTTTTTAAAAAAATTACCTGTTGACCATGATTTTAGCACCATACCTTAGAAAATTCTGCCACGGTTTCAATGACTTGAGAATTAGCTCGAACGGACGTCGTTTGGGCCATGGATGGATCTTGGAAAGCCCGAAAACCCTGGAACCAAAGGGGAGGGGCATTTTGGCCAAAGAACCCTAGCCTCGGCATTGATCACCCTTTCATCGGCATCGAGATGGTCGATGCCAATTAGGGGCACATCGGTGCCGATCTTGAGGATGCCAACATTGATTTTTGCCCTGTCTCAGCCCCCTTGGCCTATAAATATGGCATTTCTCTCCTTCATTTCTTACCTCTAGTTGTTTGATCAGCGCTTCTAAACCATCAATGACTTTAACTCTCCCTTTTTATGATTCTAAGGCTATATAGTCCTACCTCGCTCTTCTTAGTTGAGTTTAAAGTCTGACTTAATACTCAAAAGTTGATCCTTTTGGCTTTTATACACACTTTGATTTTCCTTATACCAAAGCTACTAGCTAGTTCATTTATTATTAATCAATTTAAGAATTAATTAATAATTCATCAATTTGCAATATTATAAGACTATATCAGAGTTCTCGTGCCCCACCTTTACTCTAATTGGAGAAAGACTCGACTTCTTTAGTCAACAACAATCGTGGAGTTTCGATCCGACCATGTCACAAGCACTAGGGTATAAACACTAAACTCAAAACTTTGTCAATTCAAAGATCGGTCCGTCCGACACCTTATTAACTATCAATCTTGATCCGTCCAGCATATAACATGCTTTGAAGCTTGGTCCGTCCAGTAAAACCAAAAATCAATTTTCAAACCAAAGTCTAGTCCGTCGGGTACCCTGTAAGCCCACTCCCCTAGTGGCACCTTCAAAACCCTACCATCCTAATCGATGGTAGAACTTCATGCACCCTGATCCTCATATAAACGTGGTACAAAGGAATACTTATTGACTTTAACCTAGGTAGCAGGCCTCCGACCAAACTAACCGATAGAGATTTAAGGAAATGTGTCGCACGACCTAAAATCCTCGATAAACTAGGCTAGTGTTGGGCTCCTCTCCGAATTACACGTCTTTTCAATTATTACTTTTGATGCACTATATTTTTGTTATTGTGTTCATGCATCAATAAAACTAACATTTATGCAAAACACTGCTTTTGATTTGTTAATTAGACATAAACTGTTGATTCATTTATAAGAAGCTAAAAACCTAGTCCCCAAACCTAATGATTTTAGGCTAGTTCATTTTATCCAAAAGGGAAACTAAAAATGGAGTCCATCATGGGATTTTTTCCTTAATCTTTTTCGAAAAGTATTACAAATTAAGGTGGCGACTCTATCAAATCACATGTCAAAGCGCTCCAAAGAGCCATCCCAATACACTTAAGCACTAAACTAAGTCATCATCAATGTAATCAAACCAAAGGACCGTAAGGAGTTCCTCCCAGTTTTCGTGATGAATTGACCAATGGGCCCGTTTGGATTTACTCCATTCTTCAGATCTTTCCCATGGCGGTCAAATGGGGGCTTACAGTTGGCGACTCTATTGGGGACTTTAATATTTTTTTAAACTAAAAAATGTAGTAAGAGGACTATAGAGTAGGCTTGGAATCTTTAGTTTGGGTTTTATTAAGAAATCGCCTTTACATACATTTGGATGCATCATTTGAGATCCTTTCCCGTCATTAGAATTAAGCAAACCGAGTTACTATTATCACTTAGAGGCAATCTTCTTTAGAGCTACCCCAGGTTGAGAAGCTCACCCAATCCTGTGTACCTCTATTCCTTACGGTAGGGTAAAGGGTTTTGCTTACTAATCGTTCCATTTGATACTACATGATCAAATGACGAGGTATATTCCAACTCTACAGGAGGAGAGCATTAAATCAATCCACCAAAAGCATGTAATGACCCTAGAACCAATCTATAGGATTGTATGCACCCAAACATCATGAAACTAAAGCACCCAAACACATTTAAGCATTACATGTTATGGATCAAGAGTCAACATAAAGCACTAACCAGTGGTCAACCTAAACACCAACCAGTGGTCAACCAAAGCACCCATCCAACGGTCAACCTAAGCACCAACCAGTGGTCAAACTAAGCGCCATCCAGTGGTCCAACTAAACACCAAACAGTGGTGAACCTAAACACCAAACCAGTGGTCAAACTAAGCACCAAACCAGTGGTCAACCTAAGCACCAACCAATGGTCAACCAAAGCACTCATCTAGTGGTTGACCTAAGCACCAACCAGTGGCCAAACCAAGCACCAACCAATGGTCAACCTAAACACCAAACAGTAGTCAACCTAAACACCAATCAGTGGTCAACCAAAACACCAACCAGTGGTCAAACCTAAATACCATCCAACGGTCAATAAAGAACCAACCAGTAGTCAACCTAAACACCAACCAGTGGTCAACCAAAACACCTACCAGTGGTCAACCAAAACTCCAACCAATGGTCAATCCAAGCACTAATCAGTGGTCAACCTACGCACCAATCAGTGGTCAAACCTAAACGCCATCTAATGGTTAACCAAAGCACCAACTAGTGGTCAACCAAAACACCAACCAGTGGTCAACCCTAAGCACCAACCACTGGTCAACCCCAAGCACCAACTAGTGGTCAACCCCAAGCACCAACTAGTGGTCAACCTAAACACCTACCAACGGTTAACCAAAACACCAACCAATGGTTAAACCTAAGCACTAACCGATGGTCAAACATAAACACCAATCAGTGGTCACCAAATCACCAACCAATGGTCAACCCTGAGCACCAACCAGTGGTCAACCTAAATACCATCCAATGGTCAACCAAAGCACCACCCAATGGTCAAACCTAAACACCAACCAGTCGTCAAACATTAACACAAACTAGTGATTTACAAATCCCCACTTGAGGAGATATGTTCGACCTCCATAAACCTCAAGCTAGCACTGACCTGAGCAACCTCATATTACCAAAAGCCTACAAATCTAAGTACCCTAAAATCCCAAACTAGGGGCAATGCCCAATTAAGCCCTTAAATCTTGACTCGAGCATTGCTTTTTAGTCTCCTAAAGTCCAAAACATTGACCTGAGCACCCTCAAAATTACCTTAAGTCTCAAATATTGACTTGAGCACCCTCAATTATCAAAAGCCTTAAACCAGACATAAGCATCCACAATCCCTAAACTAGGGAGCAATGCTCAAGTCATGCTTTTAAATCTTGACTCATGCATTGGTTTCTTTAACCCAAGAACCTTAAACACTAACCTGAGCACCTCAAAACACAAAAAGCCTTAAATCAGACCTAAGTACCCATAATCCATAAACTGGGGGCAACGACCGAGTCACGCCCTCAAATCTTGGCTCATGCATTGCTTCCCTCTACCCAAAAGACTCAAACAACGACCTGAGCACCCTTTACTACCAAAAGCCTTAAGTCGGATCAAAGAACCCAAACTGGGGGCAATGCCCCAATCTAAGCCTTAAACACTAACCTAAGCATACCGGAATTACAAAAAGCCTCAAACACTAACTTGAGTACTACTAAATACTCCAAAGCCTTAAATCAGACCTATGCACCTCAACCAAGGGCATCACCTCCGAATTAAGCCTCGAATATTGACCCAAACACTACCTAAGACCCTTAAGTCCAGCTTTGAAAATATAAAAATGTTAATTTCTGGACAAAATAAAATGATTTTAGGTCAAAACTATGGCAAGGCTCTTTCAAAACCTTGCCAATGTATAAAGTTCGAAAAGTTGGGGGGACTGAAAAATGCACCTCAATCGAATGCTCGAGTCAAAAGTAATGCCCTTTCAAAATTTTGGATATCATCTCAGAAATCGACCTAAGCACCACAAACCACTAAAAGCCTCAAATGCTGACCTGAGAAACCTTATCCATCCAAATCTTACCTGAAAACCTTAAATCAAACCTAAGCACCTTAAAAGCCTCAAGATTGACCTAAGCTACCAAAAACCTAAAGCCTCAACTAAGCACCCTCCAATTACTAAAAAAAAAAACTCACACGGGCACCTCAACACTCCCAAAGCCTTAAACTTGACCTAAGCACCCAAACTGGGGGTAATGCCCCGATCAAAAGCCTTAAGTATTTATATGAGCATTGCCTTCCAAATCTTCCAAACCTCAAAGGTGACCTGAGTACACTTCAAAAGCATTACTAGACTCCCAAAAACCTCAAATCTAATATGAGTACACTTCAAATCTTAAGATTGACCTGAGTCTACCTAGATCCTTAAAACTGAACTGAGTGATGCCGAATTACCAAAAGCCTTAAATTAGACCTAAGCACCTCTAAATTACAAAAGCATTAAACCTGACATAAGCACCCAAACTAGGGACAATGCTCGATCAAGCCCTCTAATCTTGATTCATAAATTGCTTTCCATTATCCTAAAGCCTTAAACACCGACCTGAGTGCCACGACCTCTACCAGTCACTTAAAGCCTCAAACACCAATTTGAGCATTACTTAAAGCCTTAAACACCGACCTAAGCTACCCCAAAGCCTTAATCCTAACTTAAGCACCTCAAAAGTCTTAAACCTAACCTAAGAACTTCCAAACACCTTTAAAAGCTTTAACCTGACCCAAGCACCTTAACTGGGGGCATCCACCCTAAACCTAAGCCTCGAACCTGACCCGGGCATACCAATTGCTAAAAATCTTAATTTTGACCTGAATACACCCAAAACCTCAAGCCTCTCTTGAGTATCATAAAATGTCCCTCAAACACTAACTTGAGAAACATCCAATTACCTAACCAAAGTGCATCCTTTTAGTCTGACCAAAGCAAACATCATCCTTCTTTTGTCTATTCTGTGATTGGTGATGGAAGCAGACCCCATCATCCTTATCTAGCCTACCTAAGAATGGCCAAGTCCTTCCTGTTCAACCCAAACTAAACATTAACACAAACCCCATTCCCCAACATCAACCCAAGAGACAGAAAATGACTTAATTCCTTCAGAACCAGTATAACCAAGCACTTTCCTCAAAACGAAATCATCAAATTCGATCCGAGCACCATACAATGGCTTCACCCAAATTGCATGCTTTAAACCTAACCAAAGAGAACCCTAACCTTCTTTTATCTCCCTTTTTAAACTAGATGGAAGCATACCCCATTTGCCTAATCCAACCTATCCAAGCACCCCCACAAAATTGGTCCTTGGAAGAGGTTGTAGAGCAGTCCCCAATATCCATTGAGTCTAAGCCTGAGTCTGAGTCACAAATTGAAAGTGAGCAAGGTCTAGTTCCTTAAAGTCTATCTCTTTTCTTTGTCTTTTTATCAGACCATATCAGTCATTTTGTCAAACCTAATGTAGATGACATTCAAGGCTCTTTATTTATAACGAAAAGTTCCACTTTCCTTGTTACCATTTTCTTTAGCTTGAGTGAGATTACTACAAAAAAAAGAAGAATAAATGTTGGCACCGAATCTGAATCCAGCATACATCATGATAAGCATGGGATTAACAAAGCTCATTAGAGAGTATCTAAACTGCTTCATAGTGGGGTAAATCTAAAAATTGTTCGACCTGTGGACAAATCAAGCCAATCAAGAAGAAAACTCAAAGAACAGAAGTTAGAGGACTCTTTGAGAATTCAGTACGAAGGACCTCCATCAAAATGCCAACCAAGGTAACGCTTTATTCATCAGTTCATAAACAAAAATAGTGCCCCATGTTACCATTCAAAATCATTCAACCTAAATCAAAGGGGACAGTTGACTGCCCAAGATAGAATAAGCTCAAAAGTGCAATGACCAGTTAAAAAGAAGACTTGAAGCCGTCAATAAACATTAGGGTTATCAAATAAAGTATAACTCGGTACCTCAATGAAGGTTCCCAGACTATGAGAAGCGTATCCTATACTTAAGAATATTAGAATTCTTGTACACGATCCCCAGGGCAAAATTAGGCCAAATCGGGAAACCCCTTCATATCCTAAAGAGGATTCTCTTTGAAGCCACTATCATCCTATTAGACATTGATGGCAATGAATTTACAAACCCTCATAATTTGGATAGCCAAAGAGGTACTTTGTGTGAATGTAATCATGCATTAGCACCAGAAATCTTGCCCCCTCCCTCCTTATGTCACTGTTAAGCCAAACTATAGTGACCTGACTCTCGAAAATATGTCCACTAAAGTATAAGATACATCGGTAATCTAGCTTGTGAGTGCGCTCACAATAATAATAAAAATACATTTTGCCCCTTTTCATGAAAATTCAAAATTTTCTATGCCAATTAAAAAATAGCAATCAAAAGCTGTTTTGAAAACCTAAAAGGGCAATTCAGGAAAAAATAAATATATTTAAGTTGAAAACTCGCAAGGGCAAGCGACTTAGGAAAAAGTTAGGGCAGCCTGCTAAATCAAAAACTCGTAAGGGCAATTTAGGCAAAATTTAAGGCTTAAGCAGCAATCTCATGAAGGCTAAACTGAGTGTCCTTTCATAACACGTGTCAAAGTGACTTCTCTCTTACATGTCTCTAAACTAGTATGAGTCATGAAAAAGAAAGTCACAAAAGCCTTATCATCTAGGCATTTGTCATTTACCTCTCGTCATTACCTAATGTCAAGTGTTCATCCCTATGTAGGATGGGACATAATATGTTAAAAGCCTTATAAGAAATAGGTCGACCCATTCACTCCTAGTTAAGATCCAAAATTAGATATAGGTCAAAAGACAAAAGTTAAAATCTAACCTGATAAGTCAAAATGCACTATAAATCTAGGAAACCCATCTATATCGCCTTGGATGCATGGCTTTAGCGTCTTCTAAGTCGTCCAAGCCCTTAAACACGATAGGGTTGAGAATTGTCTGTGATCTCACCTTGTGTCCACTCTCAATCCCCTAAGTCAGCCTTACTCTACGGTTTCTTTCGTGGTCTCTGTACTCTAAAATCTAGCCTTTTATAACAAGCATGAAAAATCATACCTTGCACCAAAACCCAGAAAAAGGCATTTACATGCAAACCCATACTAAGACCAGACAAACTCATCTATACCTATCTTCAACTCCTTAGCATTCCTAAAAGCATGCCAATCCAACTAGAAACCTGGAGCCAAATTAGAAATGGCTACCCGAAGCAAAACCAGACCTTGCAACCAACAACAGGCATCCATGGACAAGTCATTCGTAGATTAGATAGACTCATTTACATCCACCTTCATGTCCAACTGGACCCAAAGCAAAATCAAACCTTGCAACTAACAACAGGCATCCATATGCACACCATTCTTAGATCAGAAAGACTCATTTATACCCACCTTCATGTCAAATTGGACCCAAAGCAAAGCCAAACCTTGCACCTAAAATCTAGAAGTAGATATTCCCTCAACCCATTCATAGATCAGGTAGACTCATTGATACCCACTTGTAATATTTAGCCTTATCTGAAAGCAACCAAACCAAACCAGACACCCAAACTAGTTCAGAATTGGTTACTTGAAATAAAACCAGACTTTGCACTAGAACGCAAAAGACAAGCACCCACGTACAAACCATCCTAACCAGCAGACAAACCCAATTATGCCCATTCTTAAGATTAGATAGATTCAGTCGTGCCCACCTTCATATCTAGCCTTACTCAAACATTATATCAGAATCTAGGAGACAAGCACCCATGTGCAAATTATCCTACCCACTAGATAGACTTAGTTGTACCCATTTAACAAACTCACTCATAGTTATCTTAAGCCTTGAGCATCACCCTAATCCTTATCCTTTAGTACCACCACAAGTCTTATCCTTGAGCTTCCTTTTCCAAAACACCAAAATCCTTAGATATTAACCTAAGCATTTATCTAGCCTCACCTGAAGTAAAGCTAGAACTTATAACCAAAAAATAGGCGCCCACATGCAAACCATTCTAAAATCTGATAGACTTAGTTGTACCCTCTTCGACACTTAGCTAGTAAGAAGACCAAATTAGACAAACCCTATTATTCCCACTATAAGCACCTAGCATTTTCCCAAAAGGCATATAAACGAAGTCAAAAACCTAAAATTAGTTCAAGAATGGTCATTACGCTAACCATGGCTTTCAGATCAGCAAATAAGCTAGTAGGCATTTGGTATAACCACTCTGAAAGACGCAACCAGTGCAATGTTTAGAAATAGGCAATCAATGCAATATTTAGAAATAGGCAATTAGTGTAACTAGTCACAAACAGGTAATTAGTGCATTATTCAGAAACAGGCTATCATGGAAACTAGTCACAAATAGGTAATCAGCCAGAAACAACTAATCAATGCAGGCCATCCATAATAAGGAAATCGGTGCCAAGATCAGAAAACCAATGAAATCCAGTATAATTAATTAGGGCAATCAGTGCCAAAATCGGAGAATTAGTGCAATTTAGCGCAACCATCCATAATAGGGCAATCAGTGCTAAGATCAGAAAACTAGTGTAGTTAGTGTAAACCATCTATAATAAGGCAATCAGTACCATGGTTAGAAAACCAGGGCAATCAATCAGGGAAGTCAGTGCCAAAATCAAAGAATTAGTGCAACCTAATGCCGCCATCCATAATAGGGCAATCAGAGCCAAGATCAGAAAACCAGTGCAATTAGTGCGGTAATGGATCAAAATAAGCAACTAGTGCTAAGAACAAGAAACCAATGCTAGTGCCACCTAGTGCAATCGTAACTCAAGACAAGCAAATTCCAGACAAGTCAAGCATTCATTGCAGAATAATGAATGATGAGTAGGACAGACATGCACGGATAAATAAAAAGTTTAATAAACATAAAAAAGGATAGAGATCCTAAAATAATGTTTGTGCATTAAATTAGGGTAGCACCCAATCCATACATATCAAAAATAGCTATTAGAGCCTACAATAGTCTTGATTCCTAAAATAAAAAAATAAAGAAGGAAAGATTCAATAGCATTTCCTCACTCTCTCTATCTTCGCCTTAACCAATTGCTTGTTGGCCAAGCTCTCCCAAATGAGAGATTCTAATGGTACAACCTAGAGGTAGCCAATGGCAACAAATATCTCCTCATTCCAATAAGGGGAAGCCTACAAAGTAGAGAGGACTAACCAAGTGCAAAATCCTTTGAAACTGATTGAACAAAAGTAATAATCTAGAAGCAGACTTACTGACTGACTCATAAAAAAGTCAAGCCATGCCTCGGGAACAATCATCGAAACCTAGAAGATTCAAAATGAAACCTATTAGATCAACCAGGATGTTAGGCCCAAGGAAGCAAGGATCCACATCTACCGGGCGAGCACCAAAATGAATCCCCATCAACACTGCAAACTCGAAGGGAGTCAATGTCCACTCCCCAATCGACATGTGTGTTCATGGTATCCACTAGTGTTTTACCAAAGCCATCAACAAACCATGGTATGCAGTACTAGTCTCCAGCATAGCAAAGTGGTAAAGACCATGGTATACCTGATCCCAAACCTTTGGATGTCTCTAGAAGATATGCTGAACAATACTCAAATCCTTCAATGCACCTCTGGAATGAACGGCCGCCTAAAACAGACACCACAATGCAAAAACATTACATGCAACAGAACTAACAAATCTTGCAGGAAGATAGCAAGCAAACATGCTAATTACAGAATAACCAAACTCGAAACAAGGTCTATAGACCAACTATCAAGATATTTAGGCCATCAATAGGGTTTCTAGACCAACTATAAGATAATTAGCCTCAAAGTAGGGTTTTTAGACTAAGTTCAAACAAGAAATAGGGTCTCTAGACTAGCTATCAAGATATCTAACAAGGTTTCCACACTAACTATGGGATAATCAACCTCAAAACATGGTTTTCAAGCTAAGTTCAGACAAGCAACATGGTGTCCAAATAAGCAACAGATAATCAGCCTTGAAATAGGGTTTTCAACCAAGTTTAGACAAGTAACAAGGTCTCTAAATCAACTATCAAGGTATCTAGGCCATCAACAGGGTTTCCAAACCAACTACAAGATAGTTCACCTCAAAATAGGGTTTTCAAGCGAAGGTCAGATAAGCAACAGGGTATCTAGATAAGCAATAAGATAATCAGCCTCGAAATAGGATTTTTAGACCAAGGTCAAACAACCAACAGGGTCTCTAGACCAACTATTAGGATATCTAGGCCGTCAATAGGGTTTTCAGTCCAACTATAGGATAATTGACCTCGAAATAGGATTTTTAGACCAAGTTCAAACAAGTGACAGGGTTTCCAAACTAACTAAAGGGTGATTAGCCTCAAAATAGGTATTCAGAATAAGATCAGATTAGGAATAAGGGTCTCTAAATATACTATAGAAGTTTTCAAACTTAGAATAGGGTTTTCAGACCAACCACAAAAGTTTTCAAACTTGGAATAGGATTTACAGATCAAACACAAAAGTATTCAGACTTAGAACAGGGTTTTAAAACCAACCACAAAAGTTTTCAGACTTAAATCAGGATTTTGGACCAACTACAGAAGTTTTTAGACTCAATTCAGGATTTTCAGACCAATTAAAAAAGTTTTCATGCTCAAATAAGGGTTTTCAAACCAACTACAGAATATCTCATACTCAAATCTGATTTTTCAGACCAATTATAGGAGTTTTTAGACTTAAATCAGGATTTTCAAACCAAATACAGAAGTTCTCAAACTCAAATTAAGAATTTCATATCAACTACAGAAGTTTTTAAACTTCAATGGATTTTCAAACAACCTACAGAGGTTTTCAAACTTAAATTAGGATTTTCAAATTGAGTACAAAAGTTTTCAAACTTAAATCAAGATTTTCAGGCCAACTATAGAAGTTCTCATAGGATTTTCAAACCTATCGAACTCCTTCTGGGACAATCCACAAGGTCATACGAGGTTGGAACTTTATCCAAAGCTGAAAACAGGCCATAAGGGTAAAATTTTTTTAAAAAATTGGGGACCAGATAATAAATAACAATCAGACTTCAACCAGGACTACCTATAAGATTTAAGGAGGTTATGTCTTCAATCAGAGACAAAATTAGACTTGAAATCTAAGCAGAACAGGTTTTGGGGCAAAAATGCAATTCTTTAAAAAATTCAAGGGCCTAATTGTCATTTTTAACAAGGTGATCAAAAGTGTTGTCCTGATACCCTATGCTTCTATGGGTTATGTGCAATAATCAGTGTTCAAATCGGACCTAGAATCTATCAGACATGCAATTAGGGACAAAATTGTAAAAAAGTAAAAGTTGAGGGGCTAATCGGATAAATATTGGAGCTTGGCCAAGGACCGAGAGGTGGGTCTCCTAATCCTTCAAGATAAAGTCTATGGTGCAAGAAGTTGTGAGAGGTGCGCGCCTTGGTTGTTGAGTGATCTTCGCAGAAGGAAAATTTTTAAAAATTTGAGAGGAAAGCAAGAAGGATGAATGAGCAAGTGAGAGCTTAAAAAGTTCGCCCACTCTGCCATTTATAGGAAAAGCGTGGACAGGCCTTGCCCTTGCTCAGAGAAATGGAAGTTTTGGAACTCATCTTGATTCAAATTGATGCAGTCAAAGTCAAGACATCGGTAATAAAATCCCAAACACAGACATACTTTCCAATCAGACGGATAATTATAGAAAGGACCCAAAAAATCAGACGGACTGGATGGCTCTAGAAAAATATTCTCAAAATTAGACAAAACTCACACAGCATATTTCAGACATTGCAATGATCTTCTAGGTATGGTTCTCAGACCAAAAATCTTTTCAAAAGTGCTAAAATCGGAGTTCGAGAGACCAGGGCTTAATCGGCTTTGATCTCTCAAAGGAGGTAAGCACTTGATCATGATTTCAAGATCAAGTTCTAGAAAATTCATCATGGTTCCAACGACGAGAGAATCAACTCGATTGGACGCCATTTCGGCTATGAATGGATCTTTGGAAGCCTAAAAATCCCGAAACCAAAAGGGAGGTGTATTTTGGTAAAACCCTCAATCAACGGTAAGCTGCCTAGTGCCTGCGCCGATCACCCTTCCGTCGGCACCGATCTAGCTGGTGCCGAGACCACTAATTGGTGCCGATTAGGGGCACATTGATGCGATCTTGAGGATTCTGGCATTGATATTTGCCTTGGCTCAACCCACTTAGCTTGTAAATATGGCACTCCTCTCCCTCATTTCTCACCTCTTATTAGTTGATCGAGCGCTTCTCAAGCATCAACGACTGTCACTCTCCCTTTTTACGATTTTAAGGCTGTATAGTCCGACCTTGCTCTTCTTCCTTAGTTGAGTTTAGGCTCGACTTAGTACTCAAAGTCGATCCTTTCAACTTTCATACACATATTGGTCTTCCTTAGACCAAAGCTACTAGCTAGTTGATTTATTGTTAATTAATTCAAGAATTAATTAATAATCTGTCAATTAGCAATATTATAAGACTATATTAGGTCCTCATGCCCCACCTTTGCTCGAATTGGAGGAAAACTCGATTTCTTTGGTCGACAACAATCGTGGAGCCTCGATCTGGTCATGTCACAAGTGCTAGAGTATAAACACTAAACTCAAAAATCTATCAATTCAAAGTCCAGTCTGTCCGATAGATAGCATGCTTTGAAGTCCAATCCCTCTGGCAAAATCACAAAATCAATTTTCAAACCAAAGCCTAGTCTGTCCGACACCCTGTAAACCCACTCCCTGAGTGACACCTTCAAAACCCTATGATCTTAATCGATGGTAGAACTTCATGCATATTAATCCCCATACAAATGAGGTATGAAGGGATACCTACAGATTTCAGCCCAAGTAGCAGGCCTCCAACCAAATTGACTGGTTAGAATTTAGGAGACGTGTCGAGCTCTCCTCCAAATTACGCACCTTTTCAATTATTACTTTTAATGCATTATATTTTTCATATTATCATACATTATTAGTATGTTCATGCATAGATAAAATTGACATTCATGAAAAACTCTGCTTTTGATTTCTCAATTAAACCCAAACTGTTGATTCATTCATAAGAAGCTGATAACCTAGATCCTGAACCCAATGATTCAAGGATAGTGCATTTTATCCAAAAGGCAAACTGAACATGCAGTCCATCACGAGATTTTTTCCTTAATCTTTTCTCTAAAAATAAAAACAAAAACAAATTAAGGTGGTGACTATAACATCAAACACATGTAAAAGCAGTCCAAAGAGCCACTTCGACACACTGAAGCACCAAAATGAGCCATAATCAATCTAATCAAACCCAAGGAACCATAAGGAGTTCATCCTTATTCCCGCGATGAAATGACCAACGGACCTATCTAGATCGGCTCCGTCCTTCGAATCTTTCCTATGCCACTCGGAAGGGGCCTCACATTACTTTTTAAGTTTCAAAATTTTTTAATTTTATTCATTAAAATAAAGCTTATTTTCACTTGTTGTCTCTAAACTGTAGACCTCACTTTATCATGTCTAAACTTTAATATTTCACTTTAATACTTTTTATCAGTTTCTAGCCATAAGTCAGTCAAATCTGCCAATATAAACAAATTTTTCATTAAATAATTGGAAAAAATTTTTACATAAACTAAACTATTAATAAATAATATTATCTCTCCGACATGAATAATATTCACAAGTTCACCTAAATGACTTTGAGATCCATAAATATTGCAACGCGGTGACAATAATGTAATTGTGGTAGGATTCATTAGGATTGTAGAACCCTGCAATGAGAAAGTGCATATACTACAATCCTTACATTACACCAAATGGAAAGAGAAAGAATAGAAAAAAATAAATAATATTTCAAAATATATACTTTTAATATTTTCATTTTATTTTTAAATATACAAATATTAAGCTTTTTTATATAAAAATTATATAATAAGTAATAAAAAATAATTTTATTAAATTTTTTAATTTTTTTCCTTTTCTATTATATAATGTTGAAATTTAGAATAAAATTTTAATGTGGGCTACTATTAAATACAAGCTATTTTAGTTTCTAAAAACAGACTGAATAAATATAGTTTAAGAATATTTGTGTGGAGCTCAATTTGTGTTTATGTGATCAATTGTGTAATGGGTCTATACACCTCTAATGGGCCGATATGATTAGATAGTAAAAGTAGGATTAACCCTACAAGGACTTGTGATGGAAAAGTTCATAAGATCCTCTATAAATAGGCTAAGTCCCCTCTCTATCCTTAACCCTAATTTTGACTAATCTCATTGAAACTCGCATGCACAAATAAGAAGGAGAGGAAGATCTAGTTTTTCAAATTCTAAATTTATTTGTGAATGCGTGGTTCAGAAAATACAGTGAGTCAAATTGAGAATTCTACATCAAATTGTTGTTGTTTTATAATAAATATTAGTGTTCTAAATTCATGTACTAGGTCCTAAATTATATCTTATATACGGTATGAGAGCTTATTGTGCATTAATTTTAGAATCTAATTAAAATTTTTATGAGTAAAATTTATCAAATCAATAATGGAAAAATCAGAATATAGCGGTGTAAAGACGAAACAAAATTTGTGTAATGTGATCGTGTATAATGAGTATCATCTTTATTGAGCATAACCATATGTTTACTAATTTCGTCTTAGTATTATATAAAAAAATTATTACTGTAATTTTGTGTTGTTTGTTGATGTTCCGTCTGATTATATATATATAATTGCCTTTCCTGATTTTTGTCTTTGTTTTGCAATTGTATTGATACGTATACAGTCATTGTCTTGTTTTTGGTGTTGATGATTATATATAATAATATAAATTATCTTTTATTTTTTTTGTATTTTTAATTTGACAACTATGTGTAGAATTACCTGACAAAATCAATATTATTTTTTTGTGTGTATATGAATAAATTAGTGACATTAGGATTAGTTTATTGGTGACACCTATTTATTTATAATATTTATAAATAGACACCGTTTTCTTTTAAATTGTATTGTTAATCATCAGTTGTCTGGATCCAGTTTATATATGACACAACCAAAATAGTGAATTGAAAGTGTTGGTGAGAGTCAGTTATCAAGTTTAGAATTTTCTCACAAAATTGTTGCAAGTTTAAAATGACTCTGTGAAGAACAACTATTGCATTTGGAACTGCTTCACAAAGTTTATACAAAATTAGAAAGACTCTGTGAAGAATAATTATTACATTTAGAATTTACTTCACAAAGTTTATGCAAGATTAAAAAACTAATTTTAACTCAGATTGTAAATTATATTTTAATATAGAAGGGCTAATTAAAACCTAGTATAATCACAATGTAGAAATCCAGAGTTCTAATATTTTACAAAAATAAAGCTCATTTACGTTTAGAAACAAGAACTTATTAACAACTTAGCGTTTCTAAAAATATTAACAAATGGGTAAATAGAAAATAATCAAGCAGAACTTCAGAAAATAAAAAGAATAAACAAAGAGATTTATAGTGGTTCGACAATAACTCGCCTACGTCCACTCCCCAAGACTCATATTGAAATCCTCCACTATGTTATTTTTTTTCAAGTGTAAGAGACAAATCAACTTTACAAGGAAATAGATCAACATTATCTAACATTTGTCCCACTAGATTTCCAAAGGTTCTAGTCAACCTCTAACCTTTCTATTTTTATAGAGAACAGAAATTCATATTAAGACATTAAATCTCACACAAGAAAAAGATCACTTGATAACCCATCGCACCATAGCTTTTCACCTAAGCTATTACACAAATGATTTTCGTTTAAAAACCTCTAATCCACAACAGATTACAAAAATCTATATGGATAGAGAGAAATGCAATTATAAGCACAAGAAAAACAGAAAATAGATTTTAAAAATAGAATTAACGTTCAGAACTCTTCAGAAAAAATTGTAATCAAAATTTCTTTTTTCTTAAAAATATCTCTTAAAGCAAATAGATGAAAAAAATGAAAGGTGTAGAGAGAGAGCTTTGAAAAATATCTCTTGAAGCAATAGACTCTTACTCTTACACAGAAACCCTTACGGTTTTAAAAGAAGAAAAACGTTTTTATAAGAGGGATTAAGATCGCGTTTGAAAATATAGCTTTAATGAGTATTTTAACTTTTAAAAAAAATTAAAAAATAGCTTTTCAAAAATAAAAATTCAATGGATCTTTTACAAATATTCATTTATTTGTTACAAAAAATGTTTAAGTCAAAATCTTTTTAATTTAGGTAAGTGAATTTTAAAATATCAAAGATTTAACTTCTCTTTTTACAGCAATTTTCAAAAATATCTCAAAAAGATTTTTAAGAGAAATAAAAATAGATTTTGTGCTTATAAAAGAATATTCTTTCTATCCTACAATAAATCCTAAGATACTAACCCCCAAAAGATCTTCAATAAGCTTCAAAGTCTTCAAAGAATTTTGGATTGTAGGAACTTGCCTCTTTAGCATTTTTTATAAAAATTTGCATAAAACAACTTAGCATATATAATAATATTAAATTTATTTGTGTTACATAATCATCAAAATCTCAAGATAAAATTGACCATTAAGCCAACAATCTCCTCCTTTTTTATGATGACAAAACCAATAAATTTATCAAACATAAAAACATGTGCTCTTTCTAAGTTTATGCATGGCAACGAAATACAAGTTCTAAATATAATAGATTTATCATGAAGTAAAAATTAGAACACAAATAAAATTCCTCCTGAATAAGTGCAATTAAAGCATAAGAGATTTAGAACAGAGCATAAAAATAGAAATTGAGTTTTAGAATTAGAACATAGTTCTAAAGTCTATCAATCAGAGCATAAAAGCATATTCTTTTTATATAAAAATAAACATTAGATCAAGAACATCAGAAGATTAGAACATGAAATAAAAAGATTAAGTGCTTAAATAAATATGTATGTGTTTTCCTCTAAGTACTTAAGCAGCAAAATATAACTGTGTGTTCTCCCTCTTTTTGTCATCATAAAAGAGGGTTGTCAGATCAGAGCAAAAAAATAATAAAAATATAAAAGTGTAAGTTACTAAAACAAACAGAAATAAAAAAATAAGAAAAATAAACAGAAGTTAAGAAAATAATAAAAACACATAATTAGAACATGTTGGGAAGAAGTTAATAAGTTTCTGAATTCATCCTTTGCATTTTAGAATGCCTTAGGTTCTGAGCAGGTCGGGTTTCAACTGGATTCTCAAATCATTTAGACGAAGGACATAAAGGTGGTTTGCCTCTCCAATTAGGCGACCTCCCAGTTGTGCGCTTGAATCTCTTTGGCTCATAAGAGGATGGAGGGGAAGGTGTAGATTTTATCTTTAGAGTAGCCAGTCTCCTTGCATTTATATCTTTCATTTTCTCCATAGAAGCAATCAGTGATTGAGTATGAGTTATTACTACTTTTCCATGTTTAATGGCTTCATCAAGCTCATTGTTGTTCTCCTCACTAAGTTGCTGCTCTACCTCTACCATCCCAAGTTTTCTATCTTTCTAAACATGAGAATTTCTAGTTTTAGTTTCTAACTCTTTTTCTTCTTCATCACTTATCTCTAATTTCTCAATTTCAGCATCACTAGTATCTTCAACTGCTATTGCTTCCTCAACCTTTCTAGACATCTCAGGCTCATTTGCTCCAAGATCCACAGATTCCTCTTTATCTTGAGGTGCTTCTTTCTCAATTTCAATCTCAGTTTCTTTTATGTCTCTTTATCTGGTTCTGTTTTTGATTCAGCTTCTTTCCCTTTTTCTTTTTCTATTTCTTTCTCCTTTTCTACTTTTTCTAATCTTTCTTTTTCTTTTTCTAAATTTCTCTTTTTCTTCTAACATTCAGATTTCTCTTTTTCTAAACTTATTTTTTCTTTTGCTTTCTTCGTTTCTAATCTTTCTTTCTCAACACTTTCTTTTTCTAAAATATCTTCTCTTTCTAAAATATTCCTCATCTTTTAATTTCAAAGAATTGCTATCTAATTTAGAAATATTGTAGCAACTCTTCTTTTCCAAATCTACTCCTAAAAACTCAAAAATAGGAGTTAACACCATACCATAGGGTAGCTTTTTCGGATTGCTTTGCATTTTATCAGAAATAGCATGACAAATATTGAAAGGCTTCTTTTCAACTATGTGTCACATTATGCATAGTTCAACCTAACTTACATAAGTGAGAGAGTCGCTCTCATGATAGATGTAGTGCACAATTAACTTGGTCAACCACTTCATATTCTCATTTAGATTAGAGCATTTGATCACACCATGTTTTTCTGCAGATCCCCTTCTAGTGATTTTCCTTATAAATTCATCCTTTTTATAATCATCAATCCTAGTGGTTTCCTTAATATTCATTACCTTAGACCCAGTGTTTGGAATTTTATAAATATTGCTCAGGTCTATGTAGGATAACACTCGGGTTTCTCCATCAATTTTCACCAAGAACACTTCTGGACCAGTGTTTCTGAGAGAAACCTAAAATTCCTTCACAATACTCTGATAGCAAGATTTACTCACAGATAAGATCTTCATCCACCCTTGAAACTCAAACAACTCTCTAAAATTGAACTCTGGTTTTTCAAAGAACTTCCAATTAATCATATAAGAGCATATAAGTGAGTTTAAGGATAGGACGGACTTACCTTTGCTATGAGAAGCTGAACCCTTTTCTTTCGCCTTTTCTTTTCCTTTCGATTTCTCTATTTTGCTTTTCAATTTCTCTTTCCCTGGGCTTGATTCCATTATCAATTTCTTTAGTTCTGTCTCTTGCTTTTTGTACTTCTTAGTCAGTTATATGAGGAGTATGCAATTCCTCATTAGTCATGGAATCAGAAGAGGAGAAGGAATCGGTCTTTGCCATGTCTCAGATTTTAGAATAGAGAAGAATAGGGTTTTGTTGAGAGATAGATAGAGATAGAGAAGAGCAAATAGTGTTTTAATTAATGAAAGATAAAATAATTAAGAGAAGTTATAGATTTAAAGAGAGAGAAAACAACTTAAAAGAGAAGTTATGACAGATGCATAGGAGAGGGAAAGAAATAAAAAGAAAAATAAATATAACAGTAAAAAAACTAAAAATGATTTAAAGCAAAAGCCCTAAAAAAATTTAAATAAATAAATTGACACAAAAAAATTGCCAAAAAAATAAAGTGAAATAAAATAAAATAAGGAAACAAAAGAAAATAAATAAATAAAAACTGATTGTTTGGTTTTGTCTAATAAAGATAGAATCTGATGGTGATAGTAGAATTCCACATCAGAACCTTAAATAGTTTTTTTAGACACAAAAACGTTTTTCAAAGAAACATTCATATAGAATAAGATTTTAGAAACATAACATAGAACAAGTTTTTCAATCTCAAACATAGAAAGCATTTAGAACATAGTTATAGTGTTCTAAAGTTATGAATTTAGAACTAACATATCCAGTTCTTCTAATCAAGCAAAATTGGCTTTCATTTAAAGGCTTAGTGAATATATGTGCAAATTATTTTTCAGTAGGGATGAACTCAACCACTATAGCACCTTTTTGAACATGATCACGTATCAAGTGATGTCTGAGTTCTATGTGCTTGGTTTTAGAGTGCTAGACTGGATTTTTAGATAAGTTGATAGTGCTTTTGTTGTCACAGGAACTGTTTCTAATTTTAGACCATAGTCTACCAATTGTTATTTGATCCATAGAACTTGTGCAACACAGCTACCAGCAGCAATGTATTTTGCTTATGTCGTAGAGAGAGCAACATAAGTCTGCTTTTTGCTAAACCATGATACAAGGGCGCTAACTAGAAATTGGCAAGTTCCAAACATACTGTTTCTATCTATTCTGCTTCCTGCAAAATCAGAATCACTATACCCAATAAGATCAAATGTATCACCTTTGGAATACCATAGACCAAGATTAGAAGTTCCATAAAGATATCTTAGAATTTTTTTTATAGTAATTAAATGAGATTCTTTGGGACATTATTGAAGTCTTGGCATTCTGCATTTTGAACCTTTTTAAAAATTCTTGAGTATACTTGCCTTGGTTTGTGAAGATTTCATTGTCACGTTATTTAATTTGAAGTCCAAGGAAGAAGTTTAATTCTCCCATCATACTCATTTTAAACTCACCTTGCATAATCTTAGAAAATTTCTTACAAAGAAGGTCATTAGTAGAATCAAAGATTATGTCATCAACATAAATTCGCACAACTAGAATAACAAGTTCTTTATTTTTAATAAAAAGTGTAGTATCCACCTTTTCTTTAGAAAAATCATTTTCTAGTAAAAACTTACTCAATCTTTCATACCAAGCTCTACGAGCTTTTTTTAAACCATAAAGAGTTTTAGTAAGTTTGTAAACATGGTTTGGTTTATCAAAAACTTCAAAACCAGGTGGTTGTTCTACATACACTACTTCATTTAGAAAAACACTTTTCATATCCATTTGATACATGAATATTTTAAAACAAACAAATGCACAAAGCATTCTAATGGCCTTAAGTCTAGCAACTGGAGTAAAGGGCTCATCAAAATCTATGGCCTCTTCTTGGTTGTAACCTTGAACCACAAATCTTACTTTATTTCTCACAACATTACCATGTTCATGACGCTTATTTCTAAACACCCATTTTATTCCAATAACAGAATGATTTTCAGGTCTAGAGACAAGTTTCCAAACTTGGTTTATCTCAAGCTGATTTAGTTCTTCTTGCATAGCAAGAATCCAACTTTCATCATTTTAAGCATCGTCTAAAGTCTTAGGTTCTAACTGAGAAACAAAAGCAAAATTACCAAAATATATCTTTTAAGTTGAGCTCTAATTATCATCCTTTCTGAAGAGTTGTTAATGATGTCCTCTTAAGGATGATACTTGTGGAATCGCCACTTTTTTTATAAAGCAGAAGCTCCATTTTTTGGTTATGGCATTTGACTTTCAGTTATGTTCTGATCTTCATGTTTGTTTTTTGGTTCAGCCTAATTATCATCATTCTGCTCATGTTCTGGTTGTTCTGACTGCTCATTCCACTCATATTCTGGATGTTCTAGTTGTTTTGACTGTTCAATCTACTTTTTTTTATCAAAATCTAAAACATCATCATTTTTCAAAATTCTAGAAGTAGAATCAGATTCATAAAAAATAACAAGGATAGGTTCTTCTACAACAAGAGTTTTCTTATTAAATACCCTATATGTTTTACTATTACTAGAATATCCTTGAAAAATTCCTTCATAAGATTTTGCATCAAATTTAGCAAGGTGATTTTTCTTACTATCTCGAACAAAGCATTTACGCCCAAAAATAAGAAAATAACCAATGCTTGGCTTTCTACCTTTATATAGCTTATATGGAGTCTTTTTCAGTTTAGATCTTACGAATGCTCTGTTTAAAATATAACAGGTTGTGTTAATAGATTCTGCCTAGAAATACCTCGATAAATTAGAATCACTTATCATAGTTCTAGCCATTTCTTGGAGTGTTCTATTCTTGCATTCTACTACTTCATTCTACTAAGGTATTCTAGGTGCTGAGAAGTTATGGAAGATTCCTAATTCTTTACAAAAAAAAGCATCGAATCTCTAATTTTCAAATTTTCTTCCATGGTTACTTCCAATTGCAGAGATGTTATATCATTTATCTTTCTGTATCCTTTTGCAAAGATGAACAAATAAGTCATATGAATCATCCTTATTTCTAAGGAAGAGTGTCCAGGTGAATCTAGCGTAATCATCAATAATAACAAGTGCATAAGATTTACCTCCAAGACTTGAAGGACTAACGGGTCCAAAAAAATCAAGGTGCACCAATTCTAAAGGTTTAAAATTAGAAACCCATATGCTTAGATTTGAAAGACATTCTGGTTTGCTTGCCTAATAGACAAGAGTCACAAATGTGATCTTTTTCAAATTTCAACTTTGGAAAACCATAAATTAGATCTTTCTTAGATAGTTTAGAAATAAGGTGCACACTTGCATGACCAAGTCTTCTATGCCATAACCAACCAAAATTATCAATCGAAACTAAGTATATATCTAAGTTATGCATATCAGAAAGGTCTACTAGGTATATGTTCCCAAACCTTTTTCCTAAAAAAGGAGTTTTATTATCTTGTATGTTTCGCACTTCACAGCAAGAGGATTCAAATATCACTTTTCTATTTTTATCACAAATATGACTCACACTTAACAAGTTATAATGTAATCCTTTTACTAAGCATACATCTCCTACTAAAGGATTAGAACCTATTGTAATACCCTGACTTCGGAAGAAATTTCGTAAAAAGATTTACGTATTTTTTTATTATTATTATTCCCTTCTTGGAAATTTAGATTCAAAATCTATTTATTTATTGGTAATTAATTTTAAAAATAATTATTAATATAAATTTTGAGAATATAAATTTAACTTAATCGCTAAATAAGAGTTTAATTAGAACGATTAGTGAATTATTTGTCAACATCTAGTACTTTAATTTTAGAGAATTGGAATAATAAAATATTAGTGGTGCTATTAGAATAAATACATATAAACATATGAAAAGAGACAAAGGAATATAATAATAATAATAATAAGAGAAAGGAAATAAGAGGAGGAAAATGAGGAAGAAAATAAAAATATTAAAAAAATACCTCTCTCGCGTTTTCTCTCTCTCTCCTTAACCAGCAACTCCTCCGTCCCTCTCTCTATCGTTCTCCGATCATCGGCCACCATCTCCGATGTTTGAAGGCTCTAAAACTATCTACTCAATGCAAGGAATGAGAATATGGGTGTAGTTTGAGCTGATATGGTGTCGATTTGGAGGAGGAGGTCCCGAAGGTTTTACCCTGTAACAACCAGCTCGCAGGCGATTTCTTGCCGTTTCCGGCAAGGCCAGTCTGTGGGGGACATGAATCAACTCGCCATGTCCTCATGAGCGTTTCCCCTCTTTTATTTCCGGCAACAGGCCTTGGATGATGGAAACGCCTTGGATGGCGGCAACGCAATGTCTGTGGTGCTCGATTTGGCACGCTGGAGGCCTGATCTCGCGCAAATGACATCGAAAATGAGATCTTTAGGAAATTTCGAGTCGAACGGTGGTGGCCTTGTTGAATTCTGGGCAGTTTAATTTGTCCGATCACCGTACACGGCGGTATGGCGGCGGTCCGGTGAAACACCTTGGAGGCAGAACGTTGCACTTTATGCGTTGGACGCGAATTCGAAATTCGATTTTCGATTGGTATAATTTAAGATATAGTTATTAAATTTTAATGCAATTGCGAATAAAATCTATTTGATTGAATTATTTAAATTGACTTGATTATAATTAATGGATTAAATAAAAGGAAGTATGAATTGAAATGCCAATTTTATTTATGAAATAAATCAAATTATAGATATTGTTGATAAAAATGACAGTTTGTAAGTTGGAAAAATATTAAATTGAGACAGTTGTGGAACAAATATAGATATTGAAATTGAAATTGAGCAATATTGAGACTGACGGATAGGAAATGACTGTGAAATTACCTATTGGATAGACTATATTATTATCGTAAGATGTAAAATTTAAGCAGAACTAGTATTAGACAAATACTGTCAAAATATAATGGAACCAGTAGAAAAATTGATTTACTATAAAATAACAAATGGTGTTATTAAATTAAGAGTCAAGTTGATAAAAAAAAAGATTGATCAAGCAATTGTTTTAATGAAATTTAAAGTGAAGTTACCAAATTTATTTGAGAAATAAAACGCAAATTATTGGAATAAATTAAGTTAGTTAAATGGAGTTTAACAAATCAATTATTTGTTTAATTGCTAAAGTAAATAATAAAGGTAATTATCTACTAAAGAAATATTAATTTCAAAGTGATAAAATAAATATGTGAAGGATTTTAATTGATTGGTAATTAAGATTATAAGTTATAACATTTAGTGAAAGTAGAGAACAAGAGCAAGCTAAAAATATAAAGTAAATGTAATTATAATTAAGAATAACAAGAATTTTAATATCACTAAGGAGTGAAATGAGAACTAAAATAAATTATGCAATTTGTTTATAAGTTGAGTTAAACCACAGAAGTGGTTAGAGAGTCGATTAATATAGAGGAAAGGCTAAGAAAGCTTTTCAAATCAGGTTAGTGCAATACTAACTTTCTATTTTAATTAAAGTTAAATATGTTTTTAATTTTATAAATATTTTATGAAATGTTTTATTTATTTAAATGAATTATGGATACCATTTTATGGATTTAAAAAAAAAAAAGGAATGAGATTTTATATGTGATGATTTCTGAATGATTACTATGATTTGATTTGAAAATTTTGTGTTTATAAAAAGAGAATGTTAATTACTTCTATCTATTGTTTGAAAGGTGGCTTTATTTAAATATTTTGATAATGATTGGATATGAATTTCAGTATTAATGATATATGATTGATATTTTATGATATCTGTAAGCAAAATAAGGAAAGAATAAGTTATATGAGATATATTCTAAATAAACAAAAGGGATAAGTTTTAGGCTCTATTATACATGATTGAAATATAATAAAATGAGATTGATATTGATATATGAGCATGCTCGGGTTATCAGCCCATTCTGTTATATGAAAGCCATGATCATATGCTAATGTTATAAACTCTTATAAATAGGCAGACGCGCTTATTATTTGTTATAGTGCTTGCACAGGTCACGGTTATGATATATGGTAGTGCTTGCATAGGCCACGGTTATGTGATATGTGGTAGTGCTTGCACAGGCCACGGTTATGTGATATGTGGTGGCGGTTACATGGGCCACGATTAAATATATCTGGTTATATTTCTTTTCTGTATGTATACGAGCCCCTAACTAAGAATGAAATTTTATTTTGTTATGAGGAAATAAAAAATATATTATATTTATGATATTTACTTATTTTATTGCAATATGGAATGCTTTTAAAGATGAACTTCGTGTTGGTTTACAAAACATTTGGTTTAATCGTCACGTTTTTAATGTTAATAAACATATATTTCTTTTGATTATTTAAAATATTTTTGAGATTTACTATTTGGCCATTTGTGTCATTTTTAATTATTGGTTATTTAGCACCACTGAGCGCGTTGATTTTTATCACGCACAAGTTGTGAGCTGTGGGTGCTACGCGAATACCGGAGAGGTAGCATCAGAGTAGAAGTATTAATTTTGGATAGGATATGTTTATTATGTGAATAATGACATGTATGGATTTATTATAACAAATTTTGAGGTTGTAAATATTGTAATTATATTTAATGAAATCGGTAGTCGATTAAGTATTATTATTTGATTTCTTGAATGGTGTATGAATGATGGTATATATTTTCTTGAATGGTTAATTATATAATAAGATGACTTGACCTTATATTTTTAGAAGTGCTGTGCGATTTGGTATAATAATTTGGAGTTGAGGTCTGGAGGATTGAACATTAGAAGAGCTCTGTTTTCTTTGTGTGGCAAGTCGATTTTTAGAGGAAACTCTTACGAATTTTTCGTAGGAATTTCCCTAAGTTTTTATTTATCTACACAAAAAAAAATATTAAAATATTACTTAACTCCTTATGGAAACTTAGCCACTTCTAATGCATATTTCGGGTTCATCAAGTATAATAAGTCGGTGCTCCGGCACCGAATGTGACATTCATCATTTGGTCCTTCGGGATTGGGCGGCTGGTGTTACAGATAGACCGAACCGATTCTAGATAAATTTTCTCAAAATCAAACAAAACTCGTACAAGATGTTCCAAACATCGCCATAGACCTCTAGGTATGGTTTTCATACCACATTTACTTTCACAAGTGCTAAAATCATAGTCCAACAGATCGGACCTTGATCAGCTCCGATCTCTCAGAAGGGGTAAACTGTCGACCAAGATTTCAGCACCAGACTCTAGAAAATTCGACCACAGTTCCAACAGCGCGAGAATCAGCTTTATTGGACATCATTTGGGCCTCGAACGGACTCCTAGAAGCTTAGAAACCCAAAAACCAAAGGGGAGGGGCATCTAGGTAATTTGCCCTAATCGGCGTCGGCCAGCCCAGTGGTGGTGCTGACCACCCCGAAAGCGGCGCCGACCAAGCTGCCACTGAGACTCCCCGCTGGCACAAGAAAAGAGGTTTTCGGGGCTGATTTAGGGTGAGCATCGCTAACTAGGCCCGCTCAGCCACCCCTGTTTGCCTCTAAAAGGCACACGACCTCATCACAACTACCTCTTATTTCTTGATCGAGTGCTTCTCAAGCATCAACGAGTCTCATACTCTCTATTACAGTTCTACTACAATATAGTACGACTTTGCTCATCTTCCATAGTTTAGTTTAAAGCCCGACTTGGCTCTCAAAAGTCGATCATTTCGACTTTCACTTACACTTTGACCTTCCTTAGGTCAAAGATACTAGTTAGGTGATTAATTATTAATTAAATCTAGCAATTGATTAATAATTCATCATTTAACAATATCATAAGATTACTACTCGGGTCCTTGTGCCCTGCCTTAGCTTATATTGGAGGAAGACTCGACCTCCTTAGTCGACAACACACCGTGGAGCTGTGATCAGGCCGTGTCACTAGGGTATAATTACTCAACTCAGACGTTGTCAATTAAGTTCAGTCCATCAGACACCTTATCAACTATTAAGCTCGGTCCATCAGACACCTTATCAACTATTAAGCTCAGTCCAGCCAGCAATATGCATCTTTAAGCCCGATCTGTCCGGCAAACTAAGCTCAGTCCGTCAGGAAAAACCTTAAAACCAATTTCCAAAACTAAGCTTGAAATCAACTGACACACCAATAAACCCACTCTAAGAGTGGCACCTTCAAAACCCTACCATCCTCATTGATGGTAAAACTTTGTGTCCCTTGATCCTCATACAAATGAGGTACGAAGGCATACCTACGATTCAGCCTAGGAAGTAGGCCCCCGACCAAACTAACCGGTCAGGACTTAGGGAAATGTGTTGCATAACCTAGAAACCCTCGATAATGAGGCCAGACTTGGGCTCCCCTCTGAAATACACACATTTTCATTTGCTTACTTTTAATGACTATATTCTAGATATTGACATGCATTATGAGTATGCCAATGCATCGATCACATTCATGCAAAACAATAATTTTGATTTTTAATTTGAACCCAAATTGTTGATCCACACAATAAAACCGAAAACCTAGTTGCTGAACTCAATAATTCAAGGCTAGTGCATTTTATCCATTGTGGCACACAATAAAAGAGTCATCATGGGGTTTTTACCTTATATTTTTGCTTAAAACAAAAACAAAGTAAGGTGGCGACTCTCAAACACCACACACAATCAACGCGCTCCAAAAAGCCGACTAGACATCACTTAAGTGCTAAATAGAGCCATAAAACTGATAAAATTGGTAATTAGATAAATTAGTTAGACAACCTACCGCATACAGGGCTAACCTCAAAAAATGAACCGGGAAAGGACCACAACAGGGTTTCAACCAGTCTCGGCATTTTTCAGTTTCTTCCATGATGAACCGACTAATGGGACCGTCTGGATAGATCGCCGCCACGGTAGGTCTATTCCACGGTGCTTGGGAGGGGGCTCACAATAGGCAAGATTATGTAGAAGCAAAGATCATGGTGGAATCGGGTTTAGATTGTTGGCTAACTTCAATAGTGCTTTACTTGCAAAAACAAGGTGGCAATTGTTAACGAGACCACAAGCTTTAGTTAGATTTTCCGAGCACGTTATTATCCAAAGTCAAATTTTCTTACTGCGTCTCTAGGCCCAAATCTGAGTTATTTATGGCAATCCATCTTTATCGGTCAAGCTTTGTTGAAGCAGGGATGTGTCGAAGAATTGGTACGGGATAAGACACTTTGGTTTTCACTGAACCATGGTTGCCTAACCTGTTGGATCCATATATTCACTCCATAAATACAACAGGCATGGAGGGAATCGGTGTTGCAAATCTGTTCTTGCCAGGGCAGCGTCAATGGGATGAGGAATTATTGCATAATTTATTTGGAGCTAACGAAGTTCAACTTATTCTGCAGATCCCGCTTTCTATTATTGCCCATCAAGATTCATGGAATTGGAAATGGGAAACAAAAGGGATATATTGGATGAAGAGTGGCTACGACATTCTGCAATCGCAAAAATAATTCTCATGCAGGTGCATCACAAGATATGTAGAAACTCCTATGGAGTTTAACCGTTCCAACAAAGGTTTTAAACTTCATGTGGATGGCATTATCGAATATTTTGCCAATAAAGGAGGTGCTACATTCAAAGAGAGTTAATATCCTTGGTCTGTGTCCCCTGTGTAATATTGATGATGAATCGATTCTGCACTGTCTAGTTTCTTATTCTTATACTAGAAATTGTCGGCTGATGTCGAAGGTAGGATGGAGAGGGACAGTCTTAAGCTTTACAAAATGGTTCCAATATATTTGGACCAACAATGATAAGAATGCATGTGGCGAAGCAGTTGTTTAAGCTTGGGAAATCTGGTGCTCATGGAATAGAGCGGTATGGCAGCGTCTATCAGGGAAGCATTAAGTTGGTTGAAGGCACATGCTGTTAATGAAATTTAAGTGGAGAGTGATTGCATGATAGCAATTCAGGACTTGTATAGATCAGATGCAGATTGTTCTTATTTTGGGTCTATTATTTTTTATTGTCAAACTTAAAATAGAGAGTTTTATCTTTCTCATTTATTTTTTTTTAAAAACCAGTGAATCAAGTGGCTTACTTGTTAGCAAGAGCTGCTAATTTTATGTCTGGTTCCATGGAATGGATAATTAATCACCCATCTTTTATTTATAATGTATTGCTTCTTGATTCTAATAATATATTGCACTTTGCATTTAAAAAAAAAGGTAAAAGAACAATTAAATATAAAATATAATAATTGTATTTATATAAAAAAGTCTTGAGATGAAATAGAATATATACGTCTTAAAACTTCCTAAAATTCATAAAACTATACAATTTTAATTTAAAACATATAGAGGCATGTTATTTATAATTGCACGTTAATATATAGTGGGATAATGATAAATTCAGTGTCTGAACTTTCAATTTTTTTTATCAGAGTGCCTGACATTTCAAAATAAACAAAACATTTTAAAGCAATTTCAATTGAGTACCCAAACACTTTAAAACAAACAAAACATTTTAAAACAATTTCAATTGAGTGCCCAAAAAAATCCCTAATTCCAATTTATTTTTTTATATTATTGGTGTCTCTTCTCCTTCTGCTTAAGATTAAATGCAAATTACTGCCTTTTTATTTATTTTATGAATTGAAATTTTCTATTTTTATTTATTATATATGATAAAAATATTTTTTTAGAATAATCTTGGTTGTCGTAGTTATTTATGATTATCGAAAAGGGAGTTCATTATTAATATCATTTAAAATCACATGTATATTTCAGATGATTGCTAAGTAATTCGTGTGTCTATGAATGTATTATTTTTCTTTTAATTACTAATCTATTTGAATATGAGATAATCAGAAGACCTCAGAGTATACAACCTTTACAAAAGGGTAAATTTTCAAAAAAAGAACCTGAACTATGGTCATTTTTGCAAATTTAGCTAATTCTTTAATTTTAGCAATTGTAGCAATGAATTTATTTTTTCATTGCGATCATAGCCTCCGTCCTATATCTGTTATTAAATTGCTAATGTTATTAATAGTGAGACTCGCATTTTGACACAGTCAGCACCACATCACTATGCCATGTCGGCAAAAAAGCTAAAATAACAAAAACAAAGCTTGAACTTCATATGTTTTACAATTTTAGCCAATTATTTTTTCTTTTTCAATTCTGAAAATATTATATGAGTTGTTTCATAGTTTTTTTTTTGAGAGGGGAGTTGTTTCATAGTTTTTTTGTTGAGAGGGGAGTTGTTTCATAGTATTTACATATACATACTTAACACATAATTAATTATAGTTTAATAATGTAAAACAATTAATATATTATATAAAATTAAGAATTTAATTTAAGTAAGACTTTAATTTCAAAATACTAAAATAACATTATAACACACAAATACATTATATATTTTCTATTTAACTTAAATTTGCAAATTTTTAAATTAAAAAATAAATTATTGTAACCCAAAATTTAATTTGAAAATAAATAATTTTTTAAAATATAAAAAATTGAAAGAAAAAAATAAATTCATATGACATTAACTGTCAAAATTAAAAAAATTGTCTAAAATTGTAAAATGAGCAAAGTTCATGCCTTTTCAATTATTTGACTTTTTTTGGCTGATGTGGCATAGTGATGTAGCAATGATGGTGTCAAAACATAGATCCTACTAACTGTAACATCAATAAATTTTAACAATTACATAACTGAGGTAATAATTGCAACGAAAAAAATAAGCTCACTGCTATAATTGTTGAAATTAAAAGAATTGGTTAAACTTACAAAATGGACCATAATTCAGGATTTTTTTTATCATTTACCCTTTACAAAATTTATATTTGGTTTGGCCTACAATGTTTTATAATGGTATATAAAATGCTTATTTTGTAAAAATTTCATGATTGTCCATCATGAATCTGAATTAAATTCCCTTCAATATTATTTCTTGATTGATTATGATTTGCTCAATTTATAGAGTGCTTAATATATTGAGTTTGAAAGTTTGATATCCATTTTATGAAATTCTAAAATGAATTCTATGAGAATTGTGTTCAAGATTATCTACAGTAGTGATAATCCATGGACAATATAGATGGGAAGAGTGAATTGTGGTCGACTTTAGGGTTGCCTAAATGGAGGCAATTTTGCCCTAATATGCAACTAGAGTAGAGTTAAGGGGAAATGAAGGCAAATTTGGGATTTTAGCTTCGCCGTCCATGCGGTACACAGATAACTAGTTTTTTTAATCCATATTAGCTGTCATAGAAGCTGATATGGAGCCCACATATGCAAAATCAATAATCTGGTGAGCAAAATCAACAATAGGCCCCTAATTGTTGCTTTGAAACATTTTCGCATTCAATTAAAAATGTCTTTTGATTAGGCATTCAAATAGAAAAAATTAAAAAGTTTAGACACTCAAATTATTATCCCTTATATAGTTAATGCTAATATAAGTTTGTCATCACTACATTTTGCCTAATAAATTATATCTAATATTAATATTTTTATCATATTTCCCTTATTGTAAAATTATTGTCGAGTAAAATACTTTGAAGTCCCTAAATTATAGTCAAATTGACACTTACGTTTTTCTATCATGAGGTAATAACTATGGCATCCTTAAGTTATTATTTCATCAAATAAGTAAGTCATTCCATTTATTTTGGTCCATTTTCAACTTTAAAGATATGTATGAGGATAAGAATAACCGTAATTGATACAGTAACATTTTCTACTTTAACTCCTCTTTCTTTCTTTTTGTACCTTTCTCTCTATTTGTCTTCTGTTGGATTGTATATAATTTTCATTTTTTTTTTCACCAGTACACCAAGTAACCAATCCAACTTTTCTAAGTGTTTATTTACCCTTACAAGTGTAAGTTTCAAACAATATACATAGAACTAAACTTAATACCAAGTCTTGCCGATTGAGAGTTTAAAACCCATGTATATGCATTTGTCAAACTGACATGCAAATCAAATCCATGGAGAAATTATTCGTTCTAGAACTTGTCATGACTAAAGAGCAAAAGCAAGTTCCCAAACTCAAGACTATAACTTTCAAAAATTCAAGTTTTAATTGCATGAATTCTTTATTTTCTTTTTCTTTTTGCTATAGATTTTAGTTTGTGATGATTTTTTGTTTTTTTCTCGGCACTGCTTGTTACTTTTCGATCACAGAGATTCTTTTTATTATTGTTATTTATCAGAGTTTTCTTGCTCATTGATTTTTTTCTGAACTTTTTTATTTTATGGTCTTGTTTTGTCTTTTTATTTCAGTATGGGATTTGGGGATTTGGGAACCATTTGGGATTTCCTTTTATTATGGTTTGTGTGTGTCGAACTAAAGGCAAATGGACTAAATTTGAAACAAGTGAGAAGCAATCTGCCATGTTCAACATTAAATTAGAGTAGTCCATGGCCGGTGTCAGAGTTGTATGGTGGGGACTGGCACCGTTATACCAAAGACTGAAAGAAATTGAAACGACACAGAGAATCACAGACAGCTTTGCTACCATTTCGGAGTTATTGTTGACAGGTGAAGTGTGTTTATTGTGGAGATATAATTAAGAAAAGTGTGTAGAGTGAGAAAGGGGCAAAGAGAGGAAGAGAGGGGTAAGGTTGGGTTTTAATTATATTCTCTCTCTCCTCCCACCCAATTTTATTTGAATTTTAACATTGAAAACGGGGCAAAATAGACGGAAGGACCTAATTACTTCACGGAATAGTAATTTGAGGATGCCATAGTTATTATCTCATAATAGAAGGATCTAAATGTTAATTTGACTATAACTTAGTGTGACATCTCGACCTGGTAAAGCGATCCTAAGAGGATGGGTAGAGCATGGCTTCTGATGAGCTTCTAGGATGGCAGGCTAGCTAAAGTACTAGAATACGGGACACAGGAATGAATCAAATCATATATCAAAAAGGGGGTAACTAATCATCAAAGGCGCTTTTTAGTGGAATGGATGGAGAGTTGGAAGAACTCTATAGTTAAACGTGCTCACTTGATAGAAATTCTAGGATGGATGACATCTTAGGAAGTTTTCATTTCACCTGCGGGTTATGCCGATCTAGTATGGGATGGAACCGACTTGATCCGAGTTTGATCCAAAGCGGACAATTCCTCTGGTGGTTGGAATCAGGGCATTACACTTAGAGACCCCAAAGTATTTTATTCAATTATTGTCTTATATTAATTGTAAAATATAACCCTGTTAAAGTAGTTTTGTTGTACTTTAATTAAGTATTATAGTTATTAGCTAACAATCCTATTTCATTACCATATTATTTTGTGTGTGTTGGGGAAAGAGGGGACTCAATGCTTGCTCTACTATTCTCAATTGTTGAGGTATTAATTTTGTTTTACATTATGATTATTTATCCAAACAAAGATACTAAATTGCTATGCCTAACTACTATTTACATCCTAACTTTGCAGTTCTAACTTTGCAGTTCGTCACAATTACACCCTAAAATCCACTTAACCCCTCAAGCATGATAAGGAAATAAAATCGGAGCAAAATCAAAGTTATAAAGGAAGAAAAATAAAAAAATTATAAAGAATAATATCTTTATTAAATGGTTGGAAATCATAATGACCCTTACCTTGCACAATAATGACCCTTCTCTTTATATGGATTCGGCGGCAACAACACACATGACCAACGACACAGGTATACTATCTAATTTAAAACCATATAAAGATAATGATGTTATCTATGTTAGTAATGGAAATAAACTTGATATAACACACATAGGAAATACATGTGCTTGAGATTTTAATTTAGAAGATGTTCTCGTTGTGCCTAAATTGAAAAATAATTTAGTTTCAGTAAGTAAAATTATTGATTATAACTCCTGTACTATTAAAGTCTCACCATCTGATTTTGTGATTAAGGATCAAAACAAGAGAACAATAGGGAAGGGACATAGACAAGGTCGACTATATGTTTTAGATTCCAGTTTTCAATAAGCTTTATCAGCAATAAAAGGGGATAAATCTTTTCTTTTTATGGCACCAATGTCTCGGTCATCCAAATGCAAAAATTTTATCTTTGTTAAAAGGAAAAAAGGTCATTGATCTCACTACTTGGCAAACAAAAATATTTGTTTGTGCTAGTTGCTAGTCTGGAAAGAGTTATAAATTAACCTTTCAATTTAAACAATAATATTTTCCATCATCCCTTATAAAAGGTGCATTTGATCTTGACATACTAGCTCCCATTACCTCAAATCAAGGTTTTCATTTCTATGTTATTTTTATAGATGGTTTTTCCAAGTTCACATGGTTATATCCTTTGAAGAGAAAATCAGATTTTTACTCTCGTTTTCATAAGTTTCAAAAACTTATAGAAAACTAATTTGATAGAAAAGTATAAAGTTTCCAATGTGATGGAAGTGGAGCATTCAACTCACTTAAATTCCTTAATCACATTAATAATTATGGAATTCAATTGCAAATTTCATATCCTGGGACTCCAGAACAAAATGGGGTGGTGAAAAGAAAACATTAGCATATTGTCGAGACAGGTTTGACTATGTTATTTCATGCTAATCTGCCATTATTTTGTGGAGTGAAGTTTTTCTTGTAGCTGTATATTTAATTAATAGGATTTCATCTTCGGTTCTACATAAACAATCATATTCTAAGCTATACCATAAGGAGTTTGGATGCTTATGTTTTCCCTTTTTAAGACATCAAGGAATAAATAAATTTATCAAAAAGACTTATCCATGCATGTTTATTGGTTACAACCCAATTCATAAGGGCTATCAATGTTATGAGCCTCAAACAAAGAAAGCTTACATCTCAAGACATATTGTACTTGATGAAGGTAAGTTTCCTTATCAACTTAAATCTGCTCTTACGTTATTAGAACTTCCTGAATTCCCAACTAATGATGAATGGTTTAAAGTCATCACTGACACTGATCTTACAAAGGTACAATCTAGAACATAGTCAGTAATATAACCATTTATTATGAGTACTGACACTTGTTGTGATGAAAGGATGGTTGAATCTCTTGATAATCATGACAATCCAATTACTACATCAATTGAAGGCACATTCTATATTGAAACTCATGTAAATAGTGAAGAAACTCTTGACCATCATGATAATCCAACAATTGAAACAATGAAGTGATCTCTAACATTTGAAGCATGTCAAGAAGAATGAGGACATGCTATAACATAACCTATGAACACTCACGAAATAATGTTGAATGATGATATTAATAATAATATTAATTATATTTATGTTCATCCTCAATGCATTAGGCATCCTCCAAGGCATTTACAAGACTATGAATGTTATTCTTCTCGAGCCACATAACCCTCTGAACCTAAGAATCATCGTTTAGTGCTAAACGATCCTCGATGGGTGATGACCATGGAAGAAGAGTTAAATGCTCTCTATTCAAATCAAACCTGGTCACTCATTCCTCTACCATAAAATGTGAATGTTGTTGGATAAAAGTGGATTTATCACATTAAGCAATGTGAGGATGGATCAGGGGAAAAATTCAAGGCTCTTCTTGCTGCCGGTGGTTTTAATCGAGTTTCGGACATTGATTTTGAGGAAACTTGAAGTCCAACAATTCGCCACACTATAATTTGTCCTATAATAGCTCTTTCCACATTGCTAAATTGGTCTATAAGGCAACTTGATGTGAAGAATGCCTTTTTACATGGAAATCTTAAAGACACCGTGTTTATGGAGTAGCCGCCTAGCTTTTTCGATCCATAAACCTGATCATGTATGTCTGGTCCATAAATCTCTACATGGTTTAAAATAATCTCCTCGAGCTTGGTTTGATCACTTTTCTTGATTTCTTTTCCATCTTGGCTTCTACGGTAGTAAGGTTGACTCTTTTTTATTTATTTATCATCAACATTGCTTCCTATTTATGTAGATTATATTTTAACGATTGCAAATAATCAATCATTTATCTTTTACCTTATTTCTCAATTGAGTGCAGAATTTTCCATTAAAGATCTTCGAACTTTGAGTTTTTTTCTTAGGTGTTGAAATTAAACACTTCAATGGAGGTGTAACAACCATCGCCTAATCCCGAAGGACCAGACGACGAATGCCACATTCAGTGTCGGAGCACCGTCTTAACTTACTTATTAACTCTAGATCATAGATTAGAAGTGACTAAGTTTTTATAAGGAGGCAAGTAATATTTTTATAAAATAAATTTTAAGGAGATTCCTATGAAAAATTCGCAAGAATTTTCCCTAAAAATTAACTTGCCATACAAAGAAAACAAATACACTTCCAACATTAGTTCCTCCAAATCCCCAAAACTCCAAATCATCATAATCAGTCACATAGCACTTCGAAATACTCATTCATTCACATAGGTTCTAACATATAATTTTACCATTCATTCAACAGAATATTTATTAACAATCGCACACCATAAATATAATAGGAAGATATTATTTAATTAACCACAATTCTTATTAATTTACAAATCCATTATTTACAACCTCGATACTTAACAGTAATTGTATACATGCCAAAATTACATCTCAAAATTTATCCTACCCTAATCACAGTTTCTTCTCTAATGTTACGCCTCCGGTCTTCAGGTAGCATCCACCGCTCACAACCTGCGCGTGATAAAAATCAACGCACTGAGTGGAAGACTCAATGGTGCTAAATAATTATCGATTAAAATAACAAAAAATTGTCAAAGCAACAAATCATAAATATGCTTTAAAATACTCAAACCAAATATATAGTAAGTATTAAAGACATACTAATTAAATTAAAATATCTCAAAAATCATAAAGAAGTTTATTCTTAAAAATTATTTCATAATCCGACAAAAATAAGAAAAATTCCATAAATGCGAATATATCTTCGATTTCCTTATAACAGAATAAAGTTTCATTCTTAGATAAGGGCTTGCACATATACAGAAAGAAATATAAATAGATTTGATTTCTGAATTGCATAATTTTTGCCTGTGAAAGCGCCACCACATATCATATAATTGTGGCCTGTGAAAGCACCACCACATATCACATATTTGTGGCCTGTGAAAGTGCCACCACATATCACATAATTAGGGCCTATGAAAGCACCACCACATATCACATAATTGTGGCCTGTGAAAGCACCATCACATATCACATAATAATAAGTGTGTTCGCCTATTCAGAAGGGCTAATAACCCTAGCATATGATCATAGCTTTCACATAACAGAATGACCTGATAAGCCGAGCATGCTCACATATCGAAATAAATCTTATCTTATCACATTTCAATCATGCATAGTAGAGCCCAAATCAAAACCATTCTTTTACAAATAGCTTAATTACTTATACATAAATCCTTAGCAAAATATCTCATAACTTAATACTTATTATTTCAAAATTACTTAACTTACAACTTGTAAATACTTATCAAATCTTTCTTATGTTCCAAATCAAAATCATGTCACTTAAATACACATACATACATAACTTTAAGTACTTAGAAATCAATGTTTAAAAAGACAAAAATATGTCTTACCACCTTAGGATGGTTCGGCCCCCTTTGGTCATCAAAAGGGGAAAGAATTCCCTTCCTTAAAACACCATAATTCAAGCTAAAAGTACTTAAACAAAATATTAAAACCATCACTTAAGAGCACTTAGTCTTAAAGCTCATTTTTTCACTTCCAAACCTTCTTTAAGTTTTGGCAAAACTCTTAAACATTGAAATACAAGAAAGAGGTTTTAACCATTATTAATTTACTTATTAACAAACTCATTTAAGTGGAAATCAAACTTACAAATCAAAAGAATCATAGTGTCCTTCACCTACATAGGTTCAGTCACTTCTTCCAAATCAAATGGAAATATGTTTTCTTTTAAATTAACAACATAAATCTTAAAGAAAACCATCCAAGAACACATTTAAAACAAAAGAACACAAAAGCATGAAATAAAACCAAGGGCCTTCCTCCTAAGGAGGTTCGGCCACTCTTGGTTAAAGGGGAAGAAAGTGTTTCCCTTCCCTTTTAAGCATTCTTCCATGCTTAAGAATCATGGAAGGTCAAATTAAAACATTCAAATATTCATTCCCCAACACAATTCACATGATTCTCAAAAATCATTCAAAACCTAAAAATTGCAAACTTAAAGAAATTGAAAGAGGAATAAAAGTATTAGTGCACTAACCTCTTAATCAAGCTTTAAGAAGCTTGAAAAGCCTTACTCTTTGGCTTTTTTCTTCCCTTTGATGGAGGGTTCTCCCTCTTCTTCAAAGTAGGAAAAATACACATTAGAATCAAGAAATGATTTAAGATGAGAATGGAGCATGATTTAAAGCATAATCTAACATATAAATACTATGAATTCCTTAATTAAATCCTTAAAATCAAAAATCACAACTTACTTACTCTAATGGCAACACCAATTTCCTTTGCTTTTAATCATCAATTACTACTTCTTTCACTTGATTCTTAAGGTTTAATCACTAATCTTTGGTTTAATTAGGTAGTGTGGAGGTAAGAAATTGAAGAAAATGGAGGAGAAAGAGAGAAGAGAGAATAGCATGGAGAAGGGAGGAAGAAGAGAGTGAATAGCGTTGCTTGGTGAGTTGTCACTTTAAGTGGCAAAGTCAAACTTGTCTACTTGATTTTATGCCAAATGAATGGCTATGATCAAGTCTCTAGTATTCTCATCCAATGGATCTAAATATTCATCAAATAACTCTCTTCCAAATATTGTTTAGCTCCACCAATTAATTAAATTAACTCCATAAAAATAATTTCTCAATTATTCCTTAACATACTACACTAGAAAATACTATTCATTAAATATTTTAATTCTCCAAAAATATTCATGAAACATTTTCTACCCACCTAAATCATGCAAACATGCTCCAAAAATATTAAATAAAATATTAAACATACATAGTAATTTTTCAGGACCGAAATAATACCAAGTCCCGGACTGATGATATTATTCATAGACCAATAGATTACTATTACTGACACTACAAATTGACTCTATAAAATGGACTATTATAGGAGGGCTTGTTCTCTCTCAAGGAAAATAAATTAAGGATTTCCTTCATCGGACTGGTATGGCTGATTGTGCTCCTAATGCCACTCCTATGGTCCTTAAGGATAAGTCTCATAACTTAGAAGAGCTTGTAGATGTAAACTATTTTAAAAGTGTTGTCGGTGCTTCAGTATCTTACTATTTTAAAACTATTTTTGAAATTTTTGGATTGGAGGTGTTGACGAAGATTTCAGCATAGAGCTCTAGAAAATTCTACTATGATTCCAACGACATGAGAATTAGGTTGATCGGACGTCGTTCGAACCTCAAAACAGATTCCCGGAAGCTCAAAAATCCTAAAATCAAAAGGAAAGGGCATTTTGGTAATCAACCAGGATCCACACCGATAACCCCAGCGGCGGCGCCTATTAGCCCCGTACTGATGCCGATCAGACTGATGCCAAGACACTCATCCAGCGCTGATCTAGAGGTCATCAGTGCCAATTTGGAGGTGGCCAGTGTCAATAATACCTGACTCAGCCACCTCCTTACCTATAAATATGCACTCCCCCTCATTCAAACCTACCTTTTGTTGCTTGATCGAGTGCTTCTCAAGCATCAACAACTCTCACTCTAACTTTTTCGACTCTACAACCATAAAGTCTAACTTTGCTTTTCTTCCTTAGTTAAGTTAAAGCTCGACTTAGCTCTCAAAAGTCGATCCTTTCGACTTTTAATCACACTTTGACATTCTTTAAGCCAAAGCTACTAGTAGTTGATTCATTATTAATTAAATTTAGCGATTAATTAACAATTCGTCACTTAACAATATTATAAATATAAGACTATAATACGGGTCCTCGTGCCCTATCTTAGCTTATATTGGAGAAAGACTTTACCTCTTTTATTGACAATAATTGTGGAGCTCCTATCCGATCGCGTTACAAGCATGAGGGTATAATTTCTTAAAATTAGACATTGTCAATTAAGCCCAGTCCATCCGACACCTTATCAACTGTTAAGCCCGATCCATTCATGTAACGCCCTGACTCTAACCACCAGAGGTATTGTCTGCTTTGGATCAAGCCGATTCCATCCCATACTAGATCGGCAAGACCACATGGTTTTGTCCCGCAAGTGAACTGGGAACTTCCCAGGAGGTCATCCATCTTAGGATTTCTGTCAAGCGAGCACGCTTAACCCTAGATTTCTTTCAACTCTCTAGCCATTCCACCAAAAGGCACCTCTGATTATTAGTTACCCCCGTTTTGATATATGATCCGATTCCTTCCTATGTCTTGTATTCCACTACTCTAGCTAGCCTGCCATCCTAGAAGCTCGCCAAAAACCCTCTCTACCGGCCCTCTTAGGATCGCTTTGCCGGGTCAGGATGTCACAGGCCTACCAACGTTCGCATGGTTCGTCCTCGAACCATATATCTACTAGAGGGGGTCAAGCTCTGATACCAAGTTGATGTAACACCCACCGCCCAATCCTGGAGGACCAAAAGACAAATGCCACATTCGGTGCCGGAGCATCGTCTTATCTTACTGAATAATCCAAATCATATATCAGAAGTGGCAAAGTTTTCAAAGGAGGCAAGTAATATTTTTTTTAAAAAAAGTTTAAGGAAATTCCTAAAAAAAATTCGCAAGAGTTTCCCCTAAAAATTCAACTTGCCACACAAAGAAAACAAATACACTTCCAATATTTATTCCTCTAAACCCCCAAAACTCCAAATCAATACAACAGATCACGCACCACTTCTATAAAATCATATCATTCATCTTAGATTCTACCTTAACATAATATCATCAATTCAAGGAGATAATTGCTAATGGTCAATCACATTAAATGCTCATATAGATAAAGCATTATAAATAATCTCAAATCTCATTAATTAGAATCTCAATCTTTTACAATATTTCTATACATGCCATATTTTACATCTTACTACATGTCCTACCCAAAAATAAAGCTTCTTCTCTGATACTACGCCTTTGATCTTCAAGTAGCACCCAACGCTCACAACCTGTGCGTGATGAAAATCAACGCGCTAAGTGGAAGACTCAGTGGTGCTAAATAAAGTACTTAAATATCTTTTATATAAAATGCTTAAAAATAAATCATAAAAGTTCCATTATATTCAAATACTTAAAACATAAGTTAACAAAATCATAATTATATAAAAAGCGTTCATCCTTAAAAATAAATTCAAGATTTTACAAATATAAGAAAATTTTCATATTTACAAATATATTTCCTTTCCTTTCATAACAGAACCGAATCATTCTTAATTAAGGCTCATACGTAATATGGAAGAAATATAACCAGATTCAGTTACATAAATGTCTGAACAGAATGTGGTATGCAGAAGCACCATCAGAATGTGGTCTATGAAAGCACCACCAGAATATAAACGCGTCCGCTTACCAGAATGTAAGCACATCCGCCTACCCGCTTGTAAGCGCGTTCGCCTACCAGAATGGCATCCATAGCCTAGCATATGATCATAGCTTATCACATAACAGAAAGGCATCAAAGTCGAGCATGCTCAATAACCGAAATAACTTCATCTTAGTACATTTCAACCATACATACTTGAGCCAAAACAAGTCATTTCCTTTACAAATAGTCTTATTTCTTATAAATAGTTCCTTAGCAAAATACCTCTTAACTTAGTACATATTATTTCAAAATTCCTTAACTTACAACTTATATATACTCATCAAATCTTTCTTATGTTCCAAATCAAAATCATGTATCTTAGATACACACATATACATAACTTTACATAATTAGAAATCGATGTTTAAAAAGACAAAACACATGCCTTATCACTTTAGGGTGGTTCGGCCTCTTTAGGTCTATAAAAGGGGAAAATGTTTCCTTCTACCAAATGCCATATTTTAAGCCAAAAATACTTAATCAAATCATTAAAACCCTTACTTAAAAACACTTATTCTTAAAACTCATCTTTTACACATTCAAACTTTCCTTAAGTCTTGGAAAAATGCTTAAACATTAGAATACCAAGTAATGATTTAAAGCATAATGAAATTACTTGAAAACAAACTCATTAACATTAAAAGAACACATAAGCATAAAGCAAAAATCCATGCCCTTCCTCCTAAGGAGGTTCGGCCAAGTGAAGGGGAAAGAGAAGGGAATGTTCCTCTTCTCATTCAAGCATTTCATTAAGCTTAAAACACATAGAAAATCATGTAAAAACAATCAAATAATCAATTCCCCAACACAATTCACAAATTCATCAAAAATCATTCAAAACCTTAAAATTGGAAACTTGTAGAAAATAAAAGGGGAATGAAAATACTAGTGCGTTAATCTCTTAAACAAGCTTAAAGAAGCTTGGAGAGCCTCAATCCTTGGCTTTCTCCTTTCCTTTTAGAGAGGGTTCACCAACCTCTTCAAAGTAGAAAAAATGCACATTAAAATCAAAATTAACAAAAGAAATGGATGGAGTATGATTTAATGCATCAATTACAAGTCCTAACCATGAATTCTACTCATTAATTCTCAAAACTTAAAATTCATAGCTTACTTGCTTCAATGGTAACTTCAAATTTGAAGCTTAAAGACTCCAAATTCCTACTCTTTATACTTAATTCTCAAGGATTAATCACTAAATTTTGATTTAATTTGGTAGTTTAATGGTAGTTTAGAGGTAAGAAATTGAAGAAAATAGAGGAGAAGAAGAAGAAGAAAATGGCATGGAGAAGTGGAGAGGAAGAAGAAAGAGAAGGTGCTGATGAGTAGTAATCTTTTAGGTGAAAAAGTCAAATTTGGCTTCTTAATTTTATGCCAAATGAATGGCCATGATCAAGTCTCTAGTATTCTCATCCAATGGCTCTAAATATTCCTCAAATGATTCTCCTCTAATTATCATTTAACTCCACCAATTAATTAAATTAATTCCACAAAAATAATTCCTCAATTATTTCTTAACATACTACACTAAAAAACACTATTCATTAAATGCCTTAATTTTTCAAAAATATTCATGAAATATTTTCTACCCACCTAAATCATATAAACATGATCCAAAAATATTAACTACAATATTAGACACACGTACTAATTTTTTCGGACCGAAATAATACCAAGTCCCGGACCGATGGTACTATTCACAGACCGATAAATCACTATTATCGACACTAAGAAAGACTCTGAAAAATGAACTGTTACATTTATAGGCTGTCCTGTAAACCCAGAGAGCATAACCTAGCTTTAAAGCCCAATCTTTCCTTGCAACATTTACTGTCTTCTGCAGGATGCTCTTAATTTTCGGATTTGATATCTCCACTTGTCCACTGGTTTGTGGATGGTAAGGCGTTGCTACTTTATATTTGACCCCATATTTTTTCAAAAGTGTTTCAAATGACTGATTACAGAAATGGGTTCCTCCATCGCTGATGAGACTCTCGGCGCTCCATATCTAGTGAGTATAAATTTTTTCAAGAATTTTACTATCACTCTTGCATCATTAGTTGTGCTGTAACTACTTATAACCATTTGGAAACATAGTCGACTGCCAATAGAATGTATTGGTTTGAATGAGACATTGGGAAGGGTCTCATGAAGTCTATGCCCCATACATCAAATATTTCGACTTCCAAAATCCCATGTAGCGGCATTTCGTCTCTTCTAGACACGTTTCCCATCCTCTGGCACCTATCACAAGAGATTACAAAATTCTTTGCATCTTTGAAGAGCATAGGCTAGAAAAATCCTGCTTGTAGTACTTTAGCAACTGTCTTAGCCATTCCAAAGTGTCCTCCATAAGGTGAAGAATGATAGTGAAATAATACTACTTGCACTTCCTCTTCCAGTATACACCTTCTCATTATTCCATCTCCTCATTTCTTGTACAATAAGGGTTCTTCCCAAAAATAATTTCTTACCTCGGTAGAGAATTTCTTCTTCTGGTTGTAGCTTAGATCGGGCGGGATAATCCTGTATACAAGGTAATTAACAAAATCAGCAAACCATGGTACCTTATTATTGTGCATAGCGAAAATTTTTTCTCCAGGAAATGAGTCGTCGATTGGAAAATTCATGTCATCTCTAATGTCATCTTCTCGCTTGACTCTAGACAAATGATCAGCTACCACATTCTCTACTCCTTTCTTATCCTTGATCTCGTAGTCAAATTGTTGTAGGAGTAGTACCCATCGGATCAATCTTAGCTTTGCATCCTTCTTTGCTATTAGGTATCTAATAGCTGCATGATCTGTGTAAATGGTCACTTTCGACCCAAATAAATAATCGCTGAATTTGTCCAATGCCCATAATACAATTAGAAACTCCTTTTTTGTGGTGGTATAATTCATTTGTGCTCCATCAAGAGTTATACTGGCATAGTAAACAGCATATGGCTTCTTATCTTTTCTTTGTCAGAGTACAGCTCCTACTGCATAATCGCTTGCATCACACATAATCTCAAAAGGAAGACTCCAATCTGGTGGTTGAATAATCGGGGCTGATATCAAAGATTCTTTCAACCTGCGAAAAGATTCTAAACAATCATTATCAAAAAGGAATGGAATATCTTTAGCTAAAAGATTACACAAGGGTTTAGAAATTTCGGAAAAATATTTTATAAATCATCGGTAAAATCTTGCGTGCCCTAAAAAACTTTGAATCTCCTTTACTGAGGATGGTGGCGGCATTTCTCGATGATTTCTACTTTTGCTTTATCAACCTCGATTCCTTTCTCAGAGACAATGTGTCCAAGAACTACTCCTTCTTGTATCACAAAGTGACATTTTTCCCAATTTAGGACGAGATTTACCTCTTCACAACATTTTAAAACTTCTGACAGATTAGTCAAGCAATTATCAAAAGAAGTTCCATATACAGAAAAATCATCCATAAAAACCTCCATGATTTTTTCCACAAAACCAGAAAAGATAGCAGTCATGCATCTTTGAAATGTAGCAGGTGCATTACAGAGTCCAAAAGGCATTCGTCTAAAAGCAAATGTGCCATAAGGACAAGTAAATGTGGTCTTTTCCTGGTCTAATGGATGAATGTAAATTTGATAGAAACCAGAAAAACCATCAAAATAGCAAAAATATGAGTGACCAACTAATCTTTCTAAGATTTGATCAATGTATGGCAATGGAAAATGGTCTTTATGAGTGGCGCTATTCAATTTCCTATAGTCAATGCACATACGCCATCCCGTAACTATCTTAGTTGCTAGAGTTTCATCATTCTCATATTTAACTACAGTAATACCTCCCTTCTTAGGTACTACATGGATTGGACTAACCCATGGACTATCTAAGATAGGATATATTATGCCTACGTCTAGCAACTTAGTTATTTCTTTCTTGACTACTTCCTTTATATTAGGATTCAATTTTCATTGAGGTTCAATTGAAGGTTTAAATCCCTCCTCCATTAGTATCCTATGTGTGCATATGGAAGGGTTTATGCATTTCAAGTCATGTGTATTGTATCTTAATATCTTTTTGTGTTGTCTAAGCAGATTCAATAAAATATCCTCCTGATTAACATTTAATGAAGATTTTATAATTACAGGGTATGTAGAGTTTTGACCAAGAAATGCTTACCTTAATCTGGGAGGTAAAGGTTTTAGTTCTACTTGTGGTGCTTCCTCCTTTTTATCATACTAGTTTGGATCAGGTTGCCTTTTGTCTTTGCTTTGGAAACCTTTTGGTATAAAGCTTTGTGTTTCTTCTTCCACTTCTTGCATCTCCTTGACGTCTTTTAGACAAGAATTTAGCAAGTCGGTGAGTGTTTCTTTAAACAATTCTATCACCACTTCGTCTATCACATCAACTCTCATACATTCAAAAATTATGGTTGGTTGTTTCATCATTTCAAATAGATTAAAAATAATTTCTTCATCGTTGACTTTCAATGTAAGCTTTCCTTCTTTCACGTCAATCAAAGCTCCAGCTGTAGCTAAGAAGGGTCGACTAAGAATGATCGAAATGTGTATATCTTCGTCCATCTCTAGCACAACAAAGTCTACTGGAATATAAAACTTTCCAACCTTAATCGGCACATCTTCGACTACTCCGACCACATATTTGACTGATCGATCGACAAGTTGTAAAATCACCTTGGTGGGCTTTAGTTCTCTAATATTTAACTTTTCAAAAATAGAAAAGGGCATAAAACTCACAATTTCCCCTAGATCACATAGAGCCTTGTTAATCTTCATCGCTCCTACTTCATATGTTATGGAAAAACTACCAGGATCTTTCAACTTGGGTGGTAGTTTGTTCAGAATTACAGCACTACAATCTTCAGTGAGTGCTACTGTTTCGTATTCTCCCAATTTCCTCTTCTTCGTCAATATCTCCTTTAAGAACTTGGCATATGATGGCATTTGAGTGAAGGGGATATTGACATACAATTGCTTAAGCATCTTTAAAAATTTGCCAAATTGCTTATCCAGGTTCACTTGCCTTAATCTTTGGGGAAATGGGATTGGAAGTTCAAAAGCTTTCATCCTCCTTTGAATGTCTTCTTCTCTCAGTCTCTTTAATTCATCTTCTTTCTTTTTCTCTTGCTCTGTAGGTTTAGATTGTACTTCCAAGTTCATTGGTTCTTTCTCGGCTAGCCGTTCCTCTTGTTGTCTCAATTTTGGTTCCTCTAAAGCTTTCCTGCTCCTCAGAGTTATTATATTACATTGCTCTTTTGGATTTGGAATTGGTTGACTCAAAAGCTTCCTGTAAGCATTACATTACATTGTCATTTGATGCTCATCATCTTTTGATGAGTCGTGAGTTGATCCACTTTCTCATTCAATTGCCTGATAAGTTCATCTTATGCATCAGCTCTTTGCTTTTGATTCTATAAAAAACTTTCAAACATGGCCTCAAGATTGGAGGTTGGATTTAGGTAAGGCTGTGGTAGTGGATTCTGAAAGGGTTGAGTATTTGGATTTTGGAATCCAGGTGGTGGTGGTCTCGCATTGTTGTTCAAGGTAGGTCTAGGAGCTGGGTTTGTTGGTTTGACCATAAAAAATTTGGATGATTTCTCCAGTCGGGTGTGTAGGTGTTTTAGAACGGGTTACCTCGAGGTCTAGGCTGATAATTATTCTGAATATAACTATCTTGTTCCACCGTATACTCAGTCGTTCCATACTGACACTCCATTCCCATATGACCAATATTTCCGTAAACTTCACATCCCATTGGCGGAGTTGCTACTACATTCACATTCAAGTTGTCCAATTTCTTAACAAGTGCATCAAACTTGGCAGTCAAAAGCGTCAATCCATCTACATCTAGTAGTCCTGCTACCTTCTTCGTTGTACTTCTATCCTCGTTCCACTGGTAGCTACTTGCTGCCATTTCTTCCAATAATTCATAGGCTTCAGAGATTCTTTTCTTTAAAAATGATCCGGCTGCAGCAGCGTCTAGTGCACTTCGAGTTGTTGGTGTTGCTCCATCGTAGAATTATTGCACTAAAGCTGACTTCTCAAATCCATGATGTGGACACTGGCGTTGAAGGTCTTTGAATCTTTCCCATGCTTCATACAGTGTCTTGTCTTCCTTCATTTGAAAGTTAGAAATTTGTTTCCTCAGCCTTGTAGTCTTACTAGGCAGGAAATATTTTTGAAGAAAAGCACGACTTAATTCATCCCAGTTGGTGAATGATCCAGCAAGCATAGAGTTTAACCAAAGTTTTGCTCTATCCCATAATGAAAAAGGAAATAGCCTCAATTGAATTGCTTTGTTTGATGCGCCATTTATCTTCAACGTGTCACAAATCTCCAGAAATGTAGCAATGTGAACGTTGAGATCTTCATCTGGTTGTCCCGCGAATTGCGACTGTTGCACCATAGAGATTTGAGACGGTTTGATCTCGAAATTGTTGGCTGCTACTGGCGGTCTTACGACAACTAGTTGCACACCTTCAGGATTAGGAACGTTCAAATCCCACAAAGTTCTTTCTTCAGCCATCTCATTCAGTTGTTGTTCTTGATTCTCGATCTCGACTCTAACTTGGTTCGGTTCAGGAATCTCCGACTGGTCTACTAAGTCGACTCTTCCCAAAATTGTATCTGTACTTCTGTGTCTTTTCGATATAGAGTTTCGCCTTCCTCTTTGATACTTCAAATTTTCTTTTCTCAAAGCGCGAGCTGTTCTTTCAATTTCTAAATCAAGAGGTATTAAGTTTACACTTCTTTATCTTAGCATAAAAAATTAGTCCATTAAACGTTTGGGAAAAAGATGTTTTTTTTTAAATTTTAATTAATTAAAATAAATAATACTTAAATTAAAAAAAGAAAAATAAAATAAAATAAGTGTACCAAAATAATTAAAGAAAAGAAAAGAAAAAAAGAAAAATAAATAAATAAATATTTGAAATATATTTTCAAAAATTAAATTAATAAATTAGGCAAAAAAAATAAAATTAAAAAATTAAAAGAAAAATAAAATAAATAAATAAAAATTTAAAATAATCAAATTAAATTAAAAAGAAATAAAAAGAAAATTTAAATAAGTTAATTAATTAAGAAAAATAAAATTCAAAATAAAATTTAAAAAGAAGAGAAAATTAAATATCGAAAACTAATAAAAGAGAATTTAAAAAAAAGAAAAAAATATTTTATTTTGAAAACAAGAATACGTTCACGTAGACAAAAAGAGAAAACATTAATATGGAATCATAGCTATTTTATGGAATCATAGTTGTCCTAATTTTTTATTTGGATGTGTGTATGGCCAGTAACCATAATATGTTTGAGATTTATTGGGCCCGATTGTATGTGATTGATTAAGATATTTATTATTGGGCTGAAGCTATATGGATACTGAACTCACACAGGAAACATTAATATGGGCTCACTATTATTAGAGGATAGGTAGACCGGTGTATGGATTTTACAATTTAAGCTTACTACGGGTCTCAGTCTGGCCCATAATTTTGGATCGTTTCAAATCGAAAATGATAAAATGAAGCAATTTCAAAGTTAACAACACTAAAACTATAAACTTCTTTCAATATATTTCAATACTTCATGCAAAGATTAGTTTTGATACAGTAACTTTTTTTGTCTTCTTCACTGCTCACTTTCTATTTCCAATGCTAGTAACACCAAATAATACCAAAACCAACTTAAAGTGAAGCAAAAATTCCTTCAATAGGCTCCATCGATATGGATTTCATTTGGAGAGAATAAAGAGAAAAGAAAACTTATTTGGTCCTTTCCCTCCAATAATAACGCAGGCGTTTCATATGGCCAAGAGGTTATTCATGTAATTTTACCTATTTTTAATGATTTTGTGAAGGAATTTGGATTGAAGGATGGTCTTGCCTAATGAAAATGATATATACATGTATTTTAATATATTTCTAAAACTATGAGGACTGACTAATTATTTTTCCAAAACATAGGGACGGTAATGTATTTTTTCCAAATAAAAATAAAAAATCTTACTTTAATATAATAGTATAATGTCGTAGTTTGAAGAGAGCACTATCCGAAAATTTTTTCCTCAAAGTCTAAGTAGTATATAAAGAGGCAAAAATTGATAACATTATGTTATTTTATTACTATTTAAAAAATATTATTTATATTAAAGTCATAAACGAGTTTACGACTTTTTTTTTTTTAAAAAATTATTACTTACTTTTTTCTCTTTATATGGAGATAACTGAAATTGCATAAGGATTAAGATAGTAGTTTAACCGAATAGTTTTGCCAAATTATACCTATTTTACCCATAAACAACATTAAATGAGCTCTTTATTTGGTAGATAGCCAACTTATGTGGATAGACCCCCAAAGTATCATTAATTACATCATTCTAGACGAAAATAAAGGGAATTTGTGATACATGCTTCCACATTTGAAATATTGAGTTTCCCTTATTTTCTAAAGTCTTGAGCAATTTCAATTAAATATGCGCAAATATAACGACCCTTTAATGCACAAATATGATGACCCGTTTTGGGGCAACTCTCTTGGTACAGCCACTAGTGTTATAGATTCAAGAGAAGAAAGGGATTTTAAAGATAACCCTTTAGTGCTCAATTTTTTCATTTTAACTTTTCGATTTGATGATACTTTTTCTTTGACATTCAAAGCTTTAGCTTTTCTTGGAGCTGGGTTTGATGATAAATCATCCCTTTTTGTTACCATTGTTTACTTTTTACCATGAGTGTCGATCTTATTACTCTTGGACGTCATTTATCGCCATCAAATAGCGTCAATGAAGGGGACACAAGCTAACGAATATAAAAAACGAATGAGTTTTGAAGTGGTTTGAGAGGACGGTTTATAGGTGGTGTCTCTTTAGAAATAGGGTACAACTAATCTATTTTTACTAAAGGAGAATCCTAATATGGTATAACTAATTCACAATTATCATTGATGGTTATTTTTTCTATTTTGTACAACTTATTCAAAATATGAACACAAATTTTTCATCAATCCTCAATTAAATTATTAATTACATTAAGTGCTTCGGAGTTAATCAAATTCACATATTTATAAGGTGTAATATAGATATAAAAGGATCTTTCAAAACTATAGTGCAATCATCCAATTATGTATCCATGTTTTGAATAATTACACAAATTGTCCGTGTTTATGCTCATATCCAAAAGTCGAGCACACGGTTAAAAATACACATTAAAAATAGCCATCCAGTCAGATTTTAGAAACCTAAATGCATTAAATGCCTTTCCCTTTTTGCTGCCACTTTCTTTGTTCAGAGCATAATCTGTATGCAAATTACATGAGTAAATATGAGGGTATTTTGGACTTTTTCATCTGGCATCATTTCTAAAGTTTCTATTTTGAGTAAAGTTCTCTGTATAAATGAAACGTCCAAATTAAAAAGTTTCTCTATGTAAAGAGAAGAGAGGGAGTATAATATTTTTATTAATTTAAAGTTTTTCTAGAAAACTTTACCATTTTACATGTCCCTAGGTAAATCTAAACATGTGCATGTGATTATAATGATAGGAGATAGGGACACATTGGGTAAAGATGAAAATAATAATGGTCATAAGCACAAAAGTAAAAACACTGAGTTTTATCGGGTTTGGCTAATTTTTTGGTTTTCCCCAATTCGAATTGGTTTTGTCTGGTTTTTAAGCATTTCAACTTTAGATGTCAAGCTAGACCGAACTGACTATTGATTCACGGTTGAACCAATTTGATTGACTGGCCTGGTCCAATTTTATAAACATTGCTTATTTATTCAAATAATAATTCAAAACTGATTCAATAAATCATTTAATTAAAATAAAATTATCTCTATAATTATAAAATATATCACTTTTTAATCTAACTCAGTAGTATAACCGATGCTAATCCAACATTTAAAATTCAATTAAGGAAACCTATTTTTAAAAAAAGGGATTGTTTGACAAAATTAACTGTTTTAATAGTTATTAACTGTTCTAGTAGTGTTAAGCTATTTTAACAATATTTAGCTATTAGAGCAGTGTTTAACTGTTTTAGTAGCATTTAGTTGTTTGTTGTTAGTTATTTGAGTAACTTTCATAGAACACTAAAACTAAACGTCACATGAGATAACTTTTATAAAACGCTATCTTAATTTTCTAAAAGCTAGTTCAAACACTATATTACCAAATACTATACAAAATAATGTATAGCATTTGACTAGTTATCACACTAAAAGCTACTTAAAATGTTATTGCCAATACTGTTAAAATTTCAATTAGTGAAACCTGTTTTTGTAAAAAAAAAAATTATAAGATATTGGATTTCAATTTTATTTTGAGACACCCTACGAAGTTGGAATAAACAAAGAGAATATTGTAGAGTAAGGTACTTTTTAGAGGTTTATAACATTTTTTTTAATATCAGAATTTATAATTAAGTCTAAATATTTTAATTAGATCAAATTATTTCTGTTTTTATTTTATAAAATACTAAAATTTTTATTTAAGTTAAAATATTTGTCATTTTTTAATGTTAGATAATTGAGTTCAAAATATTTCTAATTAAGTTAAAATTTTATAATATTAATAAATTTTTTAAAAATATGAGGATTCCTAATTGAATTAAAGCTATTTTTACCTTTTTGTTTTAAAAACATACTAATGTTAGCACCCGTGCGATGTGTGGAGTAGCATTAAAAAATGAAATAATATTTTATAATATTATTTAAAATAAAAAAATTATATAATAAAATGATCATCAAATGCATTATAAATACTCGAATCCTTTTAAATACCCAATTAAAAATTTAAGTATCCAAACCCACATAAAAATTCACCTTTAATAACCAAACTCATTCCGAATTAAATCATAATTACCTGTTTGAATACTCTAATCCATTTACATTAAAAATATATTTTTTTATTTTCAAAATTAAAAATAAGTAAAAATTATAAAATTATTATTTTGATTTAATAAAAAAATATAATATAAATATTAAATATAATTATAGCATTAATATAATTAAAAAGGGTGTGTATATATATATAATTTTTTTATAAAAATAATTATTTTAAATATTTTTAGAATATTAATTAAACAGATAACGAGTACTGAGCACCCGAATCCTTAAACCCAATCTAAACACGATACAGGTAGTAAAAATATTATTTGAATCCATTCCAAACTCGTTTATTCACTATCCAAATTCGCTAAAATTATATTGGATCTTATCGAGTACCCACTTGAACTTCTGAAGTTTTTTTAAATTTGGCCAATACTTTTAATTTTGTCAATCAATACCTTATAATTATATTTTCTTTATCAATTATCGCCTCTGTCTAATGTGGACATGCCAATGTGGACATGCCACGTAGAAAAGTTAATTGAACATAAAATACTTAATCACAAAAAAAAACCCTGAACTTATGAATTTTTTTTTGAAATTTGGCCAATACTTTTAATTTTGTCAATCAATACCTTGTACTTATTTTTCTTCTTGAATTGTGACTTCCATCTAGAGTATGTTAATGTGTCCATTAATTGGGTCCAATTTTTTTTTTCAGATCACGTCCTCATGGACACGCCACATTGGAAAGCTAATTTAAACATAAAAATACATTAAACGATATCATTTTGCATCAGGACCCTATCTTCAGTATTTTGATATTTTGCTTGCTATTTTTTGAAAATAAATAAATGTTAGATATTTTTATATGACATGTAAACCTGGTAGATGAGTTTTCATCTGCCAAAATATATTATCATATACAAAAAGCTAATGCCTCAATTTACTTTAAAGTTGATAAAAAAACAAAATCAAAATATTGAAGATAAGTCCAACTACAAAACGCTGTCGTTTAATGTATTTTTATATTTAAGCTAGCTTTCTTTCGTGGCGTATCCACATGGATGTGATTTGGAAAAAAAATTGGATCCAATTAACAGAGACATCAATAAATATTAATTGATTTTAGACAAAGGCCACGATTAACAAAGAAAAATAAATACAAGGTATTAATTGACAAAATTAAAAGTATTAACCAAATTTAAAAAAATTCATAAGTTTATATTTTTTTGGTGATTAAGTCTTTTATATTTAAGTTAGCTTTTTTACATGGCATGTCTATGTGGACATGAGGGACCCAATTAACGAATACATCAGCAAATATTAACAGACTCTAGATAGATGTCACAATTGACAAAGAAAAATAAATATAAGGTATTAATTAACAAAATTAAAAGTATTGGCCAAATTTAAAAAAATTCATAAGTTCAGGCTTTTTTTAGTGATTAAGCCTTTCCATTTCTTGTGTCTCGTGTCCGTGTAACCAAACTCTTAGTATACGAAACTACTCCATATACCAAGCTAATCAATCAAGATATTTTTTTTAATTACCAATAAAAAGTGAAATGTTTTTTCTAATTTATTTTCATGTCTTTGAAATAAGAAATTAAAATTTTTTTATTTTATGTTTATAATTTATTGCTTATTTTTTATTGTGTGTCCTAAGAATGTGAATCTCGTACTTTTTTAAATATTATTATATTTTGTACGTTCTCATACCTCATGTTCTGTGTCCGTACAACCTAATTTTTGATATATGAAACTACTCTATACACCAAGCTAATCAATCATTTTTTTTAATTACTAATTAAAAATAAAATATTTTTTTATTTATTTTTATGTTATTGGAATAAGAAATTAAGTTTTTTTTAATTTTATATTTATAATTTATTACAAATGATTATTTATTTATTTATTTGAAATATTAATGTATTACTTATTCTATATATTGTGCACTAAGCATGTGGATGTTTTAGTTGTTTAAAAATTATCATATCATGTACATTTTCGTATTTTGTGTCTTGTGTCCATGCAATTTAGCTTTTAGTATATGGGACTACTCCATATACCAAGCCAATCAATCAAAATTTTTTTAATTACCAATAAAAATAAAGTTTTTTAATTTATTTTGATCTCATTGAAATAAAAAATTAAGATTTTTTATTTTATGTTTATAATTTATTATAAATAATTATTTATTTATTGAAAACATTAATATATTACTTATTATGTATAATATGTCATAAGTATATGGATGTCCCACTTGTTTAAAAATTATTAAATCATGTACATTTTCGTATTTTGTGTCTCGTATCCGTGCAACCTAACTCTTGGTATATAAGACTACTCCATATACCAAGCTAATCAATCAATATGTTTTTTTTTAATTATCAATAAAAAGTGAAGTGTTTTTTATATTTATTTTCATGTCTTTGAAATAAGAAATTAAGTTTTTTTTATTTTATGTTTATAATTTATTACAAATCATTACTTATTTATTTAAAATATTAATATATTGTTTGTTCTGTGTTGTATATCCTAAGAGTGTGAATATCATATTTTTTAAAAAATTATCGTATCTCGTACATTCTCATATCTTATATCATGTGTTCTCATATCTTATATCATGTGTCCGTGCAACTTAACTCCTGACATATTGAAATACCTAGAAACTTTAAATTCAGAAAATATTCACTTAAAATTTAATTCTAAAATTTTGGCCAGTAAATTTAAGCCAACCACGTAAAATTTAATTAGACTCATAAACTCATTTGGATTGTCGAAAATCGATCCAAAACTAAGACGATTTATTGAATCGGACCAAACCGGTTTGAATTAAATCGAAATGGTCCAGTACATTCTAGAAACCCTAGTTTCATTACTTTTTTTCTTTTTCTCCTCTCTTGCTCTTTTGCACCACCTTCAACTTATCTGCAACATTCTCCTTCTTCTTCTTTCTTTCTTTCTTACATTCTCTCCCTCACAGACTTTCTCTCTTTGCGCCAAGCCCAACCACCGCCGCCAGCAGCAGCAACAGCGTGGCGCCGCCAGCAGCAGCAGTAGCTGCTCTTCTCCATTCTACGTCGCACCACCTCAAGCCCAGCTGATCCCTCACGTCGCGCCGTCAGCTACGCCACCAGCAGAGGTTTTGTGCGACCACTAGCAAACAGCCGCTGCAAATCGTCAGTCCAACGAGCTCCACGCCACCACCGTTCCTCCTTCGCGCAACCACTAGTCGCTTGCTCCATTTGAACTCAGTGAACTCAGCCCCTGAACCTCGATTTTGGCCGTCTCAGTCACGATCCGAGTCCGATCATCACCGATCTATGACTCTTGGGATTATTTTGTGTGATTGAGGGTATTGAAACTATTCCCAGCAATTCTGATTGACTTTAGTAATTGTGATTGAGCAATTATTGATTTATGGTTGTGGATTTGGGTGATTTATTTTGGTTGTATAATTGATTAATTAAAAATGGATTATAGATTGAAAATAAAAATATGGCAAAATTTTTATAATTAAATTAAGGGATTTAATTAGTGAATTAATGAAACTGTGAATTAATTTAATTGAGATGATTAATATTAGTTTAAGTAAATAGAATTTAATCAATAAAAAGTAGTTTAGATTATTAATTGATTTAATTGAGAAACTTGATGTGAATTTTTATAATGTAAATATAGAAAATATTCTTCGAGATTGATTAATATTTCATTATGAATTTAATAGTGAAATTATTAGTATACTTGATTTGAATTAAAGCATTTCATTTGAAGATTAAATAAGAAGAAAATGTATTATTAAGGAATTATTGTTAGTTAATTTGTAAATAGAAATATGAATTTATTTTTAAGGCTATTAGAGTCAATGAATTATTGTTAGACGTATTTGTGATTACAAGGGATTAATTAAAGTAAATAAATTAAATGATTATCGAATGTTAAGAGACTGTGGTTAAATTAAGTAAGAAAAAGATTATTGGAGAAAGGATTATATTTATTTAAAATAAAAATATTATTGGTTATATTATATTAGCGGTGAATCTAGATTATTTTAAAAGTTGTGATGAGAAATCGAATTAATTGATGTTTAGCAGCTAAGTGGTGTTGAAGTTAGATTGAACTTAATAGAGATGATAGAACATAGTTTGTTACATTAATTCTCTATTTATTATTTCAAGTTGAATAATTATCTGATGAGTTCTTTCTATATTCTTAAATTCCTAGATCGTCTGAACTCATCCATTGCCTCTTTAGACCAGAATTAGAATTTGAATATCCTATAATCACTGTGAGTAATAATAAATTGTGCATGATATGCATTTTTACATCATTATAGTTTTGTTATCATAATTTAATTGGCAAATCATCATTGATAGATTTATATATCGTTAACTAAGTGTACTATATTGATTGTTGATCTGATGATTTTCAATTGAATGAATTGATGATTAAATGTGTTGTGATGTGAATTGCCTTGATTGTGTGGGATTAGAATGAAGTGGGTTACCATAGATTTGTGAGGGCAATTTTTGAAACCATTGGCCATATATGGGAGATCGGCGTCCCTGTGTGCACCTGATGATATATTGATATGATGTGAATAGCCATAGGATGGTCTCCTTATGGTATGGAAAGAAAAGAGAACATAGAAAAATGATAAGAGGGTTGGTCAAGCGAGAATTGGACCGGTCGACCAAGTATCGAAGATCGACTCTCTAGTGCACACGTGTGAGAAGATGAGTCATGTGAGAGGACGGCTCATGAGATTTCAATGACGCCACAGACTAATTTTCACGTGATTGATTTATTGCAGATGAGATAATTGTGAATGCTGATATTGTGACATATGCATGACTGACGGTGTAATCAATTCAATGACTAGAGATGCATTTTGTGTGATTGACTGGTCATACATTATTTATTATTATTTATTGAATTTGGTGAAACTTACCCTCCCACCCCATAAACTTTTCAAGGAAGTAGAAGTATTGCTAGTTCATAAAGATTCTACTTCTTTCTTCGCAGAAATATATTATTTAATACCAGGTTTGAAAATGTTAGTGTATGAACTACGCGAGACGTTTGAATATTCTGAGCATTTCTATTGGGTTCCATAGTTAGGACGATAAATTAATATTTGGATATGTAAAAATTATTGTGTGCTGATAAATAACCTGTGGAGTATTTTTCTGAAATTTTGAGATATGATAGAAAAAGTTTGACCATATTATGATTGATGAATTTTGCATAAAATATATTTTTATTAAATGAATATAAGCTCGGGCTGTGAATTAAGTGTCGTATTGAAGTCGGGCCAAGATTGTTACTAACTAATAATTGAATGTCATAATATGAGCTTACTGTTTCCAAAATAAGATATTAATAGATATATATTTTTAATAGTTCAGGCTTACTACGGGCCTTAGGAGTCTTAAGCTTACTCAGGTCTTAATGTCGGTCCGGCTCATGATTTTGGATCGTGACACATATGAGAATACTCCATATATCAATCTAATCAACCATGGTTTCTTTTTTAATTTCTGATTAAAAATGAAGTGTGTTTTTTTTTTTTTTTTTTTTTGTTTCATTGCAATAAAAAATTATGTTTTATTTTATTTTATATTTATGATTTGTTATAAATAATTGTATATTTACTTGAAATATCAATATATTATTTATTTAATTTAGCGTGTGAATGTCTTACTTTTTGAAAATTATATTCGTAAGTGTGTAAATTATTTATTAATTATTTTGCAATAAGAAATAAATTTATATTAATATATTAATACATTAGTGTTAGAGATAATCTTTTGTATAGATATTATTTTGATAAAGATATTGTCTAAAACAACTTATCTTTTTACAATTGTGTTTTATCTTCTTATAGCTGTTCTAAATAATCGTTGTTCTGCTAATATTTGGCTTTTTCAGAGATTTACACTTGACATCTTCATAATGAAAATTGCTCTGTTTTTAAATATATATAAATTAAAATTTCTAATTGACCTCAAATATTAGTCTTTTATTATTATAATAAATTAAAAATAAATTACTAGTATATTCTTTTTTTTTCTAATTTTGTTCAAATATTTATTTTTTATTTAATACTAGGATTTATAATTGAATTTTTTTTATAGATTCCTAATTCAGTTCAAATATTTCTAATTGAGATAAAAAAATTTCCTTTTCATCTTTTGTTTTATAAAAATATTAAGATTTTTAATTAAATTAAAATAGCTTTTCTAAAAAATATTGAGTAAAAATAGCTGCTTTTTTTTCCTAAAATCTTGGGATTTCTTATTAATCTAAAATATTTATTATTTTCTTGAGTTAAGATTATCATAATAATAAATTTCAAGATTGTTCTTGTTTTATTTTACAACAATATTTACATTGCTAATTAAGTTAAAATCATTCTCAAGTTGAATATTCTTAATTGAGTTAAATTTATATTTCTTCTTTGTTTTATAAAATTTTATTGTTTTTTATTCAACAATATTAAAATAATTAATTTAATTAAATATTTTTCATTTCAAATATTCCTAATTGAGTTAAGATTATTTTTTCTTTTTTTATATTTTATTGTTAGCTCCCAAGGTTTTATAGTTGATTTTGATAATAAAAAAATATTGATATATTAATAATGTGTTTGCTAAGTATTTTAGAATTATATAGACTTCTAAATTACGAGGATTAATTACTAAGACTCCGTTTATTTCTATAAAATAATTTGCAGGAAAATAATTTTTACAATTTTCCATTTTTTGGGGCCGCTTAGGAAAATAAGTCAACGGAAAATATTTTCTATGGTTAAAGGAAAATTAAATAATTTTTTAAGGAAAACAACTTCTTATATTTGAGAGAGTAAAATATTTTTCAAATATCGACAAATCTTATAAATCCATATTTTTTTGATTCATTAATCATTATAGTCATTACCACTAGTCACCATTTACCACCGACCACCACCACAGGCTAACAGCACCGGCCACCACCACGACCACGACCACCAACGATCTTCATAATTTATATTTTTTTTACATTCTTTTTGTATTTAAAAATAAAATTTTAAATTATAAAATTTCAATTATTATTAATATTTTTATAGTCTTATGAGATAAATATTTTAATATTTTAAACTAATTTTCAATAGGAAAAATTATAATTTTATCCCTGTAGTTTGCCGTAAATAATAAGTTTATCCTTTTATTTTTTAAAATATATTGAGATATCCCTAATATTTAATTCCATCGTATTATTTCATTATTTCGTCCATTTTACCCCATTTTTGCTGTTAGAAACGTTGGAAAAGACTAAATTGCCCTTAGTACAAAAACTTTCTAATTTAGGGGAAATTTGGGGAGAGAAGGGAAATGACGAATTGGGTCCCCTCGCTTAATTTCATCTTCCCTAATCTGAAACCTTAAGCATTCTAATTTCAATCAAAAAATGTAGTTGATAGGAACCATTTAATGCGATTTATTTTGAGTGAATCGTGGAGGCGTTGCTTTAGGATATCGAAGGAGAAGTGAAGGGCTCGATTTTACAACAGTAATAAGGTAAAGCTGCTACTGTGTTAAAATTCTTTAACATATTTAAAATTTATTGTGATTAGGGAATGCGAATACAGAAAGATTAAATATATTGCATCGACTAAATTGTATTTTGGTTAAAGTTAAGAAATGTTGGGGTTTTGTTACTTTGTGTGGATTTTAATTGAATGTTATTGCTAAATTGGGTCTGTCAATGTGTTAACAGTATGGCTGGACAAGTACTGTATTACTTATTCATTACTTTTGAGGGGCGAGTTGCTACATTTTCGAATGTCGACAGTAAGGATTACAATTGCTTAAAATTGGTACAAGATATTTATACCTTCTTCAAAATTAATGCAAATTTTATAGATATTATATATAATGGTAATCTAAAGATTAAGTCTGATAAAGATTTGAAGGCTATGTTTTCTATGTATGCTGATACTCGTGATGTTGAGCTTTTAATTGAGGCTAGGCATGTAAAACCACTTGCTTGTCATAACCCTTTTGATGTTGATGATGATAGTGATGTAGAAGTGGTTATGATAGACAGAAGAGTTGTTATAGCTGGGGGGGCAAGGGGGGGATTAGATGGTTCACATACTAAAAGCTATATAAGGGGAGTTTTAGTGAACAAATGGCAGCTATACAGGGCAAAAAACCAAGCAAAGGAGAGATTAGATGGTTCACATACTAAAATCTATATAGGGGGAGTTTTAGTGAACAAATGGCAGCTATAGAGGGCTAAAAACCAAGCAAAGGAGAGATTAGATGGTTCACATACTAAAAGCCACCACTACTTGAGGAGGTACATGGATGCTTTGCAAAGATTCAATCAAGGTACCTTCATCGAGTTTGAACCAAGACCTAAAAATAGTGAGGAAGGGCCTATAAAATTTGGTAGAATTTTCATACGCTTTAAAGCATTAAGAGATGGTTTTCTGAAAGGGTGCAGACTATTTATCGAGTGTGATAGTTGCCACTTGAAGGGAACCTATGGAGGGGGTTTTCTATCAGTTGTGACCATTGATGGCAATAGAGGGGTATTACCTCTTGCTTGGAGAGTTGTGGAATCTGAAAATAGTTCTAGTTGGAATTTTTTTATGGATTGTTTATCTCAATGCATAGAAATTGGGACCACAAAAACACCCTAGACAATTATATCTGAAAGACAGAAGGTACCCCCTACTTTATATTACTTTTATGATATAAACATATGTTGCTATACTCAATAAAGTCTATTTGCCACTTAGCATTTTATAGATAGATGCTGTCAGAACCCACTTCCCCAATGCATGCCATAGATTTTGTTGTAAGCATATAGAAATAAATTTTAAAAAAGAATTTCTAGGGTTGATTTTCAAGAAAGAGTTTTGGGCAGTTGTTAATTCTACTTATAAGGAGCAATATAATTGTCACATGACAAACATTAAAAACAAACTAGAGGGAAAAGCTGCTGAGTGGTTATTAAAAATACCCTTAAATCAGTGGGCAAGACATGTATTTAGAAGTGAGGCCAAGAGTGAGCATGTGAGTAACAATATGAGTGAATTATTCAATAGTTGGGTAGGTAAACTAAGAGCAATGTCAATTGTTAACCTGTTGGAAACATTAAGGAGGAAATGTATGATTATAATGCATAAAATATTTTATAAAGCATGAACTCGGGAGGGCAAAACAACACCTAAAACCCTTCGGCATTTGAAGGATATAATCAGGAAAAGTAGACACTATAGAGCATTACCAATCAATAATGATGAATTTGAAGTCAATGAAGGACCTTTTACATTTGCTGTTGATTTGAAGAACAAAACATGCAGTTGTGATTGGTGGAACAAATCTAGCCTACCCTACAAGCATGCTATGATATGCATTAGAAATATGAGAGCCAACCTAGATGATTTCTGTCACCCATACTTCTCTGTCGAGAAGTATGTTGAGACATACTCTGGAATAATGCATCCAATGATTGATGTGAACTATGAGGGAATAACTGAAGATGAGATGATCTTACCCCTAGAAATGAGAAAGAGAGTTGGGTGGCCAAAGTAAAGAAGGTTAAGATAAGAGGGTGAATGACCTCCTTCAATTATAAGCACTGGATCTAGCACAATCAATTGGAAATAATACAAGCAATTTGGACACAACAAAAGAACTTGTCAAGTTGCACCAAGTAGTCAACAGGTATAGAATGCATTGGTGTTGTCATTACACTCTTTTTTTTAAAGCATTAACTGCTTATTTATTTTGTTGTTTTATAGAGTAGAGGAGGTTCAAGTCAATCATAACAGATCTAGATCTGAAAGCTATTCATGAATTTTGGAATTTTTTGAATATAGGAACCGATGCTTAATTGTCTTTTTGTATATCATATTAGCAAGAAGCCAAATATGTAAGTATCTATAGATGGCATTAGTAGGATACCTAGTGACTGAGCAATATTCTTTTTTGAGTTTTTTAGGAAATTTTTTTACTGAAGGATATAGGGATATAGATATGAATTTATGATGAGAAATTTAGTTAACTGTACTAAATTTCTAATGGCAAATGCTGGAAACATTACAAACCCTCCTACTAATTCAATTACAATTACTTTTTCTTCCTCTAATTGAGTACTTTTTTACTTGCAATATATGGAGATATCTGTAATCTATTGGATTTCATTACTCACTACTTAAGGATTAACTCAAATACCTTGTTTAAACAAATGAAAATCAGGATAAGTGAAGGACAAAATAATATTGACAAGTAGCATTCTTATATATCCATTGACTTCAACATTTACATTCACATGACAAAACCAACAACTCAACACCAACATATTAACTACTGTCATTACCATTCCTTACGAAAAAAAATAACTACCCCAACTAAGCTTCACTAGACTACATATTGAGACGAGATTCTGACTTCATTTTTTATGTCCCAAAATAATAAGAGATGACTGAAAATTACGTAATCCCTGTGTCCATGTAAGCTCAAATCGTGAAATGCTCACCCTATATTTCTTTATGTAGAATTTTTATTATATTCTGTTTATGTAAAGTTGTACAATATTCAAAACATAGATGGTTGTACACCAACACTATCTTTTGAACAACTATCTATGTTTTACTTAAATTCTTTTCTTCAGCAAATACAATTCTCTTTAGATATATTAATGTCTACCTTTTAGACATAAATTTAACTTTTGATCGACTTTAGAGGAGATTCAAAAGAAAGCTTAGCGAATCATTAATGGAAAAAAAAATTGTAAATGGTGTATGTTAGATTCTCGTATCTTTATAGGTCTATTATATTCTGTTTACATACAAAATGTCCTATCTAGTAGAAGGTTCTATGCTATGCTACAATTGTTATCTCATGTGTACACGTCAGCTTAGGGTTCTATAAATTATAGTTATTTCTGTTATAGATTCTAACTAACTATTTGATGTATTAGGCCTATGGTTTGGGTTTGGCTCAAGTTTGTAATAGTTGGTTCACCCGCCCCCCCAAGATGGGAGATTTTCGTAACACAAATTGTAGAATAATAAAGGAAAACCTATGTTATGTTTAATTAAATGGTTCAATTTATATTTAGAACATTGCATATTATTATTAATTTTTGTATTATTATTACCTTACAAATAATTAGTATCATAAAAAACTAAAAAGATAAAAGATAAAATGATTTTCATGGATATAATTTTAAATTTATAGAAAAAAATTAGAATTTTAAAGAAAAAATGGGACAGGAATGTCTAATTTTTGGGATGGAATGAGATATGATGAAACTTAGGCTAATACGAGTCAGTTTTAATCAAAGAACCAATTTCATCCCATAATTAGTTTCGGTATGGGACTATTAAATTAATATTGGATTTTTTTTCAGGCTGAAAAATTCAAGACAGTTTTCTGGAATGGAATGGATTGGGATTTTCACAGTTCCATGCACACCCCTACTTGAGTTGCTATTAGGGCAAGTATGCTTTTGACTGTGACCAACTTGACTATAGGAGAGAAATTGCCTATGTAATCCAATCCTAGGATTTGATTAAAACCCTTGTCTACTAACCTAGCCTTAAATCTATCAACAGTCCCATTAGATTTGGACTTTATCCTGTAGACTCACTTATAACCTACAGGTTTCTTTGTCTTAGGCAATTGAGCTAATTCCCAAGTGTCATTTGCCTCAAGTGCATCATGCTCATTATGCATTGCATTTAACCAATTTATATAAGCCTTTACATGATGATATAATGTAGGTTCATGACATTATGGCATGGAATGTTGAAATGTAAGATAAAATGCAGAATATGAACAATGTGATAATGAATTTTTGAAAATGTTTTTGTTTCGATTTTCAGGTGATGATGTTGCCATTTCAGATTGCTAAGGTTACAAAGTCATTTAGCTAAGTGGGTTTGACAATAGGTCTAGAACCTCTCCACAAAGGAGGAGGGTTTGAGTTTTGTAAAGGTAAAGGTAATGGTGGTATGGGATGATGATTAAGTATGTTTTTTCGTAAAGTAGGCCATGTATGTTGTTATGTGATGATATATGATGAACTAGGATGTGTTTGTATGTGAGTATTTGTGTTGGAAATAGTATTTGATGGTGTATGTTGGTTGAATCGGTTTGGTATGTGGATGTTAGTGTATATGTGTACTTGGTCCTTTTGTGTAGTTTGGGGTATGCTGGTAGGTAAATAATAGTTAAATCTTCAATATAAGTAGGTAATGAGAAATGGGTTACTGTGCTTGGGTTGGTTCTTTGAAAAGGGAATATAGACTCCTTAAATTGTGTCCTTAGAGTGAAAAATTTGTTTGGTGTTCAGGTTATATAACCTTTAAGCCTTTTTTTTGTTGTGGGGCATATCCTAGTAACACACAGGATACTGCTCTAACCTCAAACTTATATTTATGGTGTCTAATATTAGATGCAAAAAATAACAACCAAAAGCCTTGAAATAATTGATATCTGGGAGTTTGTTATGCAAAGCCTCTATGGTGACTTCTATTTTAACACTTCTATTGGTACCCCATTCATGATATGGGTGGCTGTAAGTATAGATTCTAACTGAAGGTTCTTAGGAAACATAGATTGATGCTGAATGGCTATACTATTTTGTAATAGTGTTTTGTGCTTTCTTTCTACTTTGCCATTTTGCTAGGGTAGTAAGGGTAGGTTAGTGGATGTAAGATACCTTTGGTTGTGAACAATTCTTTCATTTCAGAATTAAGAAACTATATCATGTTGTCTGTCTTAATTTTCTTTATGGTTTGCTAAAACTGGTTGTCTATAAGATTGAGGAAATGTTTCTCTACACAATGCACCTGAAATTTATTTGTGATCATGTATATCCTATTGTATGTGCTAAAATCATCCACAATACTCACCATATACTTTGCACCTGTTATTAATGTGATACAATATAACACTACACATCCATGTGAATTAATTGGAAAGGACTGTTTGTATGACTAGTGCTAGGTGGAAAGGGCAATCTTTGTTGTTTAGATAATGGACAAATAAAGCAATTATAAGAACCTGCGTTTAATTTGGACAATTAGAAAACATGATTAAGCCTCAAATATGAGATATGCCCTAGTTTATTGTGCCATAGCAAACTTACATGTTTGTTGTGATTTGTACAATCATTATTTGCAACATGGAAGGTATGTGAAACTAATGAGGTAGTATAATTTCATAAATAATCATTTGCACACTATAGGAGAGCAGCTTAATAGGATAGAACAAAATCTGAACCATCCTACTATCATTTCTCAAACAACCCCAGCTCTTATCCTAAAAGAGCATAAAAGTCAAAGTCCTCTTTTCAAACCTCATGAAATGATGAGTAGCAGTAGAGTTCTGTTTTAAATTATGCCAACCCATAATGAATTTATTGAAGCAATTAGAAGGAACTTACAAAATCTTCGAACCTTGACACTCCTCTATCTCAAAGAGTTATTCCAGATGCTCCTTCTCCCCCAACTCCTCCTTGTCCAATTAAGACCTATCCATCTCAAGAAGTCAGATCTAGTCAAATGAATATCATTAATGTCCTTGATCAGATTTTTGATAATGAAGAGAATGCATTCAGAGAAGAACAGCCTCCTAAAATTCACAAGCTTCATTGGAATTTTGCAAAAACCATCTCTCAAATATCAATTAGAGCAAAAATGCAACATTCTTTCTCAGTGTCATTGTACTGCAACATCTGTCTATGAATGGAACATAGATGGCATGTTTAAGTATAATATCATTAGCACTCTTCAGCAGATGACTATGGCAGCCAATGCTTACAAAACCCAAACAACAGTTTCTGACCAGGCTGTAGCTGACCTTCTTATTACAGGCTTCACAGGTCAATTGAAAGGGTGGTGGGATCACCACCTCACTTCCAAAGAACATTCTGACATTCTCAATGCTGTCAAGTTTGATGAGGTTGATCAACCAATTTTAGATGATCTTTACCAACCAATTCAAAATACTATTGTCACCCTCATTTTTTCTATTTCCTTACATTTTGTAGGAGATACTTCACACGTTAAGGACAATAATGCTAAATTAATTTCAAATTTGAGGTGCAAAATCCTTAGTGATTTTACTTGGTGTAAAGATACCTTCCTTACTAGAATCATGCTCAGGGAAGATTCAAAGCAGTCGTTTTGCAAAGAAAGATTTCTTGTAGGTCTTCCCCCTCTCTTAGGAGAAAAGGTCAGAAATAGGATCAAAGCAGATTATGGTAAACAAATCCCTTATAGTAAACTCACATATGGCCAGTTAATAAGTTACACTTAGGTCTTAAAATTTGCCAACATCTAAAATTACAAAAGCAGCTCAAAAGAGAATTGCACAAAATAAGAACTGAACTTGGTTCATTTTGTCAATAGTTTGATATCTCCACAAAAAATCCTTCTCAAAAAATATATTCTGATTGCAAAAATAAAGAAAAGGAGTCCAAAGATTATAAAAACTCAAAAAGACATTATAGAAAAGTCAGGCCATCTTCTTCCTCCTCATTTCCTTCAAAAAAATTCTCCAAATCAAAAGCCCCTAGAAAAACCTGATTTCAAAAATGTTACATGTTACAAATGTGGAAAAAAGGGACACATAGCCAAGTACTGTAGAGTCTAAGAAAAGTTAAATGAGCTTCATCTTGAAGAAAATATCTTAAGAAACATCCAATGCCTCCTTCTTGACTCCGCAGATTTAGAATCCTCTAAAAATGAAGAAGCCCTCAAGTTAACGAGCTTACTGTCGTGTTCTCATCATCTTCTTCAGAATCTAAACTAGAGAAAATGATAAATGTTCTCACTAAAGATAAAAAATTTATCCTTGATATCATCAACCATATACAGGATCTTCAAATTCAGAGAGAGTACCTCCTTAAACTCCAACAATCTCTTGAACAACCTCCTCTACCCACACCTTCAATTAGATCTTGCCATTACGATCTCACTGAAATTTTAGCAAGAGGGAATCAATCTAAACCAGGTAATCTTACACTTTCAAGATTACAAGAAGAGATTCAAATGATTAGGCAGGAACTCATGCAGATCAAAATTAAGTAGAAAAAAAAATTCATAAAGCCTTCAATTTCTTCTGTTGAGTCATCCTGCAAATCAAAATCTTACACTTTCAGTGATTGTTTATTAAGTTTGCTCTTATCTTTTTTAGTTCTATCTAGCTCTAATGTGAGAGTTCCAATGGGGGTGAGTGGTCCTGGTAGTAAGACCTAGGAAGGTAGTAAAACCATTGGTCGACTTACCATTATTAAAGTAGCACTCGAGCTAAGTATTTCTAAGAAACCATGAGCATCCTCAATAAAAATCTCTCCATCTCTTCTAACTCCTCCACCTCTAGTAGGAATGGAAAGAAAATAGTGAAATAGTAAAGAAATTATTATTGAAGATTTTGAAAAAAGAATTGATGATTGAAAAATACCCAAAGTGCAAAAAGAGCGAATATACCGACAACAAGGGTTTAATATCTTCAAAACAGACTATACCATCAAAACTAAAGAAAGAAATATTCAAATCCTCAATACCTTTGAAACCATAAAACTCCTCTCTAAAGAGTCTCTCAATAGGCACAAAGAAAAGAAGTATAAGTACATTCATATAGGTCTCATCCAAGTAGGCATCAAGCCCTTAACCAAAGAAGGCTTGAATACCACATATTTACCTCCCCAACCTGTCCAGCCCCATAGGCACTCCATTTCAGAAATTCACCAAAGCCAACCATCAGAGATAGAAACCAACCTCCAAACAGTAAACTACCAAAATACCATTCCCAGACCAGTCTATACCATTCCAGTAGAAAGACCTCCATCTCCTCCTCCTTCTCCTACCTTTTTTGTAGTAGCTAACAACATAGATGTAATGCCCCAAAATTTTGAATCTTAAAATAATATTATTTGGACAGGTCATGAATGGGATCACCGAGGGGGAAATAATATTTTATTTGGACCCGATAATGGTATTGAACGTAATTAATATTTGTAGAGTTAATTAGATTTTATGAGATTATTCTTAATTAATTAAAGTTAATATATAAATTTTTCATGACAAAGTAAGTAATAAATTATTGGTGAAAAGTAGTTTACCGGTCTATAAATAGTACCATCGGTTCGGGACTTGATATTATTTTGGTCCGAAAAAATTACTCTACATGTCTAATAATTGATTTAATATTTTTGGAGCATGTTTGCATGATTTAGCTGGGTAGAAATTATTTCATGAATATTTTTGGAGAATTAAGGTATTTAATGAATAGTGTTTTCTAGTGTAGTATGTTAAGGAATAATTGAGAAATTATTTTTATGGAATTAATTTAATGAATTGGTGGAGTTAAATAATAATTGGAGGAGAATTAATTGATAAATATTTAGAGCCCTTGGATGAGAATACTAAGGGACTTAATCCTAGCCATTCATTTGGTATAAAATGAAGTGGTCATGTTTGACTGTGCCACTTAAAAGTGACACTTATCAACACTATTCTATCATCTTCTCCACCATTCCAACGCCATCTTCTTCTTCTTCTTCCTCCATTTTTCTTCAATTTCTCTACCTCTAAACTTCACCAAATCCCCTAATTTAACCCTTGAATTAGTAATCAAACATTAAGACCTAAGCTAAGGAGTAAGAATTTGGAGTCCCTAAGATAAGGAATTTGGAGTTTCTACCAAAATATGTAAGTTGTGATTCTTGAGTTTTGTGAATTAATAAGTAGAATTCATGGTTTAGACAAGTAGTTAATGCACTAAATCATGCTCTATCTTCTTCTTTTATATTTTCTTGATTTTAAGGGTTGATTTTCTTACTTTGAAGAGTTTAGAGAACCATCCTCTAAAGGAAAGGAAAAGGCTAAGGAATAAGGTTTTCTAAGCTTATTCAAGCTTAATTTAAAGGTTAGTGCAATAATATTTCCCTTCCCTTTCATTTTCTTTAAGTTATCAATTTTAAAGTTTTCAATGACTTTTGAAGTTTTTATGACTTGGTTGGGATTTGGTTATTTAGTTGCTTTTATATGATTTTCCATGATTTCTAAGCATAATGAAATGCTTGAATGGGAAGAGGAACACCTCTCTCCCCTTTATTTAAGAGTGGCTGAACCTCCATGAAGGAATGGTCTTAAGTTCTATTTCATGCTTTGTTTTCTTTTTGATGTTAATGTTTTTTTTATGGTTTTCTTTAAAATAAGTGTGGTTATTTTGAAAAGAAAACCGTTTCCTCCTCCATTTGCAAGAGTGGCCGAATCACTTAAGGTGAAGGGCCTATTGATTTGTTCCTTTTATTTGCTTGGTTTTGACTTTAATGTGTTAGTTGATAAGTAGTTAAATGGTAGTTTAAATATTTTCTTATACTTTTAATGATTATGGATTTTACAAGATTTAAAAAAAGTATGCCTCGAGTAGAAATGAGTTTTGTGTTAAAGGATTTTGGGTTAAGACTTTTAATGGCTTTTATAAGTATTTACAACTTGCTTTAGGGTTTATTTGAAAGAGGGGAACTCCCCTTCCTTTGTATTCATATAGAGGCCGAACCACCCTAAGGTGGTAGGGCTTGATTTTCATTTACTTTTAAGCTTAGTTTAAGTACTTTTTATGATATATTGAGTATATGTTTGAATAAGTACGTTTTGAATTTCATAAGTATGAGTTTGGCATATTTTGCAGTTGTGAGTTAAGTTATTTTGAAGTAAAAATGTTTAGGCTTTGAAATATTTTACTAAATGTTGGTTTTAAGTATTTTAAGCTAAGTATTTATGTGTATTACAAAATTATTATTTTTGTTTGGAATATAAGTGAGTTTTGTTGGAATTTTACAAGTTGTAAGTTAAGAAATTTTGAAATAATAAGCATTAAGTTATGAAATGTTTTGCTAAGGAATAATGTATAAGAAATAAGACTATTTGTAAAGGAAATGGATTTTTTTGGGCAAAAGTATGCATGGTTGAAATATGGTAAGATGACATTTATTCTGGTTATGAGCATGCTCGGCTTTGATGTCATTCTATTATATTATAAGCTATGACCATATGTTAGGCTCTAGATGCTTTTCTGGATAAGCGGATGCGCTTATCATTCTGGTGGCGCTTTCACAGGCCACATTCGATGGCACTTTCACAGGCCAATTTTCTGGTGGTGCTTTCACAGGCCAATTCTGTATCTACGTAATCAAATCTGATAATATTTCTCTCAATATATATATGAGCCCTCAACCAAGAATAAGTTATGTTCTATTATAAAGGAAAATGGAATCATATTTGTATTCACAGAATTTTTTCTTATATTTGTCAAATTATGAACTTATTCTTAAGAATGAATTTATTTATAATTTTCGAAATGTTTTGATTGGATTTGTACACGTTCAGTATTTTTATATTTGATTTGAGTCTTTTAAGTCATATTTTAAGTTTGTTGCTTAGGCAACCTCATCTACGGTATTTTTAAGTTATTTAGCACCACTAAATTTTATACTTAACGTGTCGATTTTTATCATGCACAGGTTAAGTGCAGTGAATGCTATACGAAGAACGGAGGCTTAGCATCAGAGGAGAGATTTTATTTTGGGCAGGACATGTATTAGGATGTAAATATGGCATGTATAAAAATTATTGTAAGAGATTGTATACACTAAGTTTGTAAATTAATGAAGTATATAATCAAATAAGAAATATTATTTTTACATGAATTCTAAGAGAATGATTATTAGTAATTGACTTAAGAGTGGATGGTATATAATGTGATAGAACCTAAGATGGTCTGATATGGATATTTAGAAGTGTTGCACAAGTTATTATATTGATTTGGAGTATTGAGGTTTGGAGGAAAAACTATTGGAAGTGCTTTTGTTTTCTTTCTGTGGCAAGTTGATTTTTAGAGGAAACTCTTGCAAATTTTTCATCGGAATTTCCTTAAGAGTTTATTTTTTTAAAAAAAATTACTTGCCCCTTAAGAAAACTTAGCCACTTCTAATATATATGATTTGGATAATTAAGTAAGATAAGATGGTGCTCCAGCACCGAATGTCGCATTCATCGTCTTGTCTTTCGGGATTGGGCGGTAGGTGTTACAATAAATGTTGAACTCAATGTTTTGATGAAAGATTTTGGGATTGATAAAAAATATTTTCATAATGATTTTTATGCACCTCAAAATGAATCAAAAAGAGTTTGATTTTCAAAAATTTCCTTGAATAAAGGCATCAAATCCAAGAAAAATATTATGATTACATGAAGCAAAATCTTGTGAACATATTATTCTTCGAATGTTTTGAAACCTATGCATTTGAGAATAACATTGAATACCTTTTCAAGTCCATTCAAGTTAATTTCATCCCTAAGACAACCACTTGGGTCACTTCAGATGGTCGAATAGAGTCTGTTCATCCTCCTCTTAGAAAAATAGAATATCATGTTCTTACAAAGATCTTATTGTCGCTGCAGCTTTCAAAAATAGAGATTCTAATTAAAGGAAATAACTAAGGGCAAGAAGAGAAAAGTTACTAAAAATAAATTAACCAAAGCAATAAAAATAACATAAATGAGAGAACTAAAAACAAATTAATTAAAAGAAATAAATAACATAAATGCAAAGGACCAAATAACTGGAAAGATAAACATTAAATTAAAGGACCAGATAATTGGAAGATAAACAATAAAGTAAATAAAACCAGTAACACGAACTAGGCAATGACCAGTTTCATGAACAACTAGTATAGCAAATTAAGAAAATAAACTAGATAAACATAAATAATAAAGAAAATAACAAGTTAGAACTAAATAAACATAAATAATACAGGAAGAACAAGTTAGAATATAACTGAAAGATGGGAAAGAACACTTATATAAATTACTTGAGGAACTAAGTACAAGCTTCAAGCTTGATTACAACTTCTACTTAATTGCTACAACTTTTAATGATTACAAACTTCTACTATTACAAGCACTTAGTACATGATAATAATATCTAAGAGAACGTAGGAGAGGGATGTGGTAGAAGGAGAAGGATAAGAAGGAAGGATGAGAGGGAAGGGGAGAAGGTTATAGAGGGAGATGTGTTTGAGAAGTAGTGTTGGAGGTAGGAGGTAGAAGTGTAGGAGTTGTAGAGAGAGAGAGAGAGAGGGAGGAGATAGATGTGTATGAATGTGTGTTGGAAAATTTGTGTGTTGATGTGTTCTCTTTTTGGAGAGAGGGGTGAGTTGCTATTTAAAGGAAAATTTGTGGGCAAGGTTCCTATTTGGGCATGGGTTTTTACTATTTGGGCAAGTGTAATATAAGTGGAGAACATGTGGGTCCCACTCACTTATGAGTGGATGTGGATATTTGTGATGAGGATTTTTTCTTCATGTCTGCTCTCTTGCACTGGTAGTATTCTTCACTCTTCTAGTTGAACCGTCTTCTAAGTTTGCTACCTGAAAATCTATCTATATATTTTTTTTATTGACACAAAAGTATACTCATAAATTTCTCATTGTTACCTCTTGTGATGCCTTTCTTAAACTCTTCTTCATACTCTATTCTATATAATTGAATTAGGTTCGTTAAATATGAATTAGACCAAAAAGGTATCTCCATAAGTATAGATCTTGTAGTAAAGATCTTCAGCAATTAATTTTATTAGTCTAAAAAAATAAGAATCATCCCAATCAAAATTCCTTGCAAAGACCCTAGATTGTCAATGCCTTATTTGCTCTCGAAGGGAATTATTATGACAAGGCCATGGAAGATAATCTGCTTTTGGACTAGGATATCCATTTTTTGTCATTACTAACATTTTGTGTTGAATTGAATAATTGAGTCCATTAATCCATTCCGGAGCTTTTGTATCAATCATGACCTGGACATATTTTCCAAAATTGAAACTCTCTTTGACAATTGTTAGCAATTTTCTTCCAAAGCTATGGGTTTGATCTGGTTTTGTGAAAACAAGTTGTTAAGGATATCTGTAATCTAATAGCATGTGAGGCATTATTAGGATTTCACCAATTTCTTTATTCCCAATTGTGATTGGTTTGAAAATAGAGAGGTCGAGACAAACCATACAAATGTTGTAAGTTAGATGGCACCTGTAATCCTTTCCTGCAAAAGGGGGGAATTGGCAATCGAAATTCGCCTTTGGACAGGTTCTATTTTTTTCACCATAATGGGTTTCGCATGTCCAAGATAATCCTGGAATGAAAACCTTATGTACAGCACATTCTTGGAGAAAGTTTAGAATATATTCCTGCCTCTATATGGAGCTTGCATTGACCTTTTTGCAAATTTTCTTCTTGATTTCTGGAGGAAATTTTTCCAAATAAGCCTGACTGAAAAAGAAAATTCTTGCTTTTCTTTTTTCTAGTTCTTCATCGGTCAACCTTTTTGGAGGAGTATGTATATATATATATTTCTATGGACTAACCCTTTATGGTCAAATCGAGAAGCATTGATGTTGCTTCTATATCCAAAAATAAAAAGAACAGAAAGAACCCTATAGAGAATCAACAAAAGGCATTTGAAGGAGAGAAACAAGTTACATTTGACCTAGACACCAAAGTACCAAAGCATCATGATTCGAGCCAAAAGAGGTCGAAAAATTAGAATTTGAATAAGAAAAGTTATACGAAACAGAACAAATCATGGCCGAAAAAAGAACTTTATGGGATTTGAATATTCCAAACCACGGAGATATCTAGATTGCTGTAATAAGACCACCTCTTGCTATAAACAACTTTGAGCATAAACCAACACCACTCTCTATGGTGCAACAATCTCAATTTGCGGGTTTTTGAGCGAAGATTTATATGTTCATCTAGCAACATTCATTGAAATTATTGACACTTTGAAGATAAATGGAGCCAATGATGATGCAATTTGAATGAGATTATTTCCTTAATGGTCCGATGCTTTCAACAAGAAACACCCTACATGCAGCCACTAGAGGATCCTTCCTGAAGAAAGGAGTCAATGAAGCTAATAAACTATTAGAGGAAATGGCAGTAAGCAATTACTAATGGAATGAAGAATGAGGAATTCCTAAAAGGGTAGCTGGAATGCTTGATATAGACAGACTGACATTCCTATCCACAAAATTTGATGCCTTATCTAGGAAGGTAGAAAAGCTTAATGTGAGCATTGTTGGAGCAATTCAACCTGAACATGAAACTTGTGGTGAGGTAGGACACACATTTGTAGAAAATCACTTCGGGAATCTTATGGTACCCAAATTGGTCTTAGAACAAGCCAACTATGTCCAAATTAATTACCCCCAAGATCCTAGATGGAACCGATCTCCCAACTTTTATAACTCAAATTTCAAAAATCGCCACATCTTGCTACTAAAAACTTCAAATCAACGACACCTAGATACCCTTGGAGACAAAATCAAAATTCATTCCCACAACAATTCACTCTAGTTGGACAAAACCAAAACCAATATCCTAACCCTATCTCAACCTTAGAATCCACTTTATAAAGTTTTATCTAAGAACAAAAATAAGCTAATGATGGTTTCTAGGATATGTTCGAAAAAATCAATTTAAAGATAGATCAACTTTCCACTCATGTAAAATTCATAGAAAATCAAATGGTGTAATAGGCAAGCTCTTTAGGAAGCAAAGTCTATGGTAAGCTTCCAAGCCAACCAAAACCAAATTTGAAGGAGCAATGCAATGTTGTTTTCCTTAGAAGTGGGAAGACCCTTGAAGAGCCAAAGAGAGCAATGTAGTAAGAAGAGAAATCAAAGGAAGACGAGTCAACAAAAAAGAAGCATGACAAAGCAATAGATGAAGATTAGGAGACAAGAAAGAAAAGATAAGAAGAAGACATTCAAAGGAGAATAAGAGCCTTTGAAAGGAAAGTCATGCCATTACCCCAAAGGCTTCAACAAGCAAATTTAGACAAACAGTTAAGGAAATTTCTGGAAATGCTGAAACAACTATATGTCAACATTCCATTTTCAATTATCATGGCACAGATGCCAACCTATGCTAATTTTTTGAAGAAATTTTGATGAAGAAACGGAAAATGGAAGAGCTAAAAATAATGACACTACAAAGGATTGTATTGCAATGATCCAAAATAAGCTACCACAAAAAATGAAAGATCCAGGAAGTTTCTTCATTCCATGTGAAGTTGAGCAGTAAAGATAAATAAAGCATTATGTGTTCTAAGAGCTGATATTAACTTGATGCCGCTACCTATCTTCGACAAACTCAACATTATTGAACTTAGGCCAACCCGTGTAGTCATACAACTAGTCGATCGGTCTGTTAAATATCCAAGTGAAATTATAGAAGATGTACTTCTCAAAATTGGCAAATTCTATATTCCAGTAGATTTTGTGGTACTGGAAATGGAAGAAGATGCACAAACACCCATCCTCTTAGGCTGACCTGTCCTAACAACTGCTAAAGCTCTTATAGACATCAAAGATGGTAGACTCACCTTGAAGGTAGGAGAATATGAAATAGTCTTCAACCTGCTTGATATGATGAAGCAGCCAATACAAAATGCAGAATGTTTTAGAGTTGATGTCATCGATGAAATTTCAAAGGATATACTTAAAAAGGAGATCTGTAAGGATCCTCTCAATAAGTTCATTTCAACTATTTATAATGATGATGAGGGGGATCCTAAGTAGATAGAGATAGACCCTCCATATCCAGACACGCTGTTGACTATAGAAATCATATAAAACGTAGAACTAAAACCATTACCTAAGGAACTCAAGTATGCATTTCTCGATCCTAATGATACTTATCCTATGATAGTAAATTCTTCTTTAAATGCTGCTTCAGAAGAAAAGTTAGTGCATTTGCTTAAACAACATAAGAATATCCTAGGTATAACATTAAAGATATAAAAGGTACAAATCCCTTAATTTGCATGCATAGAATTTTATTTGAAGATGGATTTAAACCTTCTATTGAACCATAAGGAATATTGAACCCAAATCTTAAAGTAGTTAAAAAGAAATAACTAAGCTATTAGACGCATGCATCATTTATCTGATTTTGAAAGTCAATAGTTCAGTCCAATTCAGTAGTGCTTAAAAAGAGAGGAATCAATGTAGTTAAAAGAGAAAATGACACAACTTTAGCCACTAGAGTTGTGATGGGATGGCGAATGTGCATCGATTATAGAAAATTAAATAAAGCCACCAAAAAGATAATTTTCCTTTACCTTTTATTAATCAAATTTTAGAAAGACACTAGCTAAAAATTCTTATTTTTGTTTAATTGATGGATTTTCTAGGATTTTATCAAATTTATATTCACCCTCAAGATTAGGAAAAAATCACATTCACTTGTCCCTATGGTACTTATGCATTTGGATTATGTAATGCACCAGCGACCTTTCAAAGATTTATGATGGCTATCTTTTCAAATTTTCTTGAACTGTAACACCAACCGTCAAATCCCAGAGGACCCAACGACGAGCGCCACATTCAATGCCGGAGCACCATCTTATCTAACTTAATAATCCTAAATTATGTATTAGAAGTGACTAAGTTTTTATAAGGATGCAAGTAATAAATTTCTAAAATAAAGGGTTAAGAAAATTTCTATAGAAAATCCACAAGAGTTTCCCTTAAAAATGAAACTTGCCAAATAAATGAAAAGCAAAGCACTTCCAAATATTTAATCCTCCAAACCCCAGTACTCTAATTCAACACAAACAGGATACACAGCACTTCTAATTATTCATATAAGGCAATCTTAGGTACTATCACATTATAATGCCATTCATTCTCAAAATCAATTACTAATAATCATGCATTTAGAATTCGTATAAAAATGATGTTTCTTAATTAGTTACATACTTTAATAATTTACAACTTAATGTATACAACTAAATCTCTTACAATATTTTTATACATGCCATAAATACATCCTAAACATGTTCTACCCAAAATACATTTTCTTCTCTGATGCTACACCTCTGGTCTTCGAGTACCACCCACTGCTCTAATCTTGCGCGTGACAAAAATCAATGCGCTGAGTGTAAAACTCAGTGGTGCTAAATAACTTAATAATACCGTAAATGAGGTTGCCTAAGCAACAAATTTAAAATATAATTTAAAATACTTAAATCAAATACAAAATTACTAAAGGTGTACAAATCAATCAAAATATTCCAAAAATCATAAATAAGTTCATTCTTAAGAATAAATTCATAGTTTGACAAATATAAGAAAAATTCTACAAATATAAATATGTTTCCATTTCCCTTTATAACAGAACATAATTTATTCTTAGTTAAGGGCTCATACGTATACTGAGAGAAATATAATCAGATTCAATTACGTAGATACAAAATTGGCTTGTGAAAGCACCACCGAATGTGGCCTGTGAAAGCACCACCAGAGAATTGGCCTGTGAAAGCACCATCGGATAATTGAAATAATTGGCCTATGAAAGCGCCACCGAATGTGGCCTGTGAAAGAGCCACCTAATAATTGGTCTATGAAAGCACCACCGGATAATAAGCGCGTCCACTTATTCAGAAAGGTATCCAGAGCCTAGCATATGATCATAGCTTATAATATAATAGAAAGTCATTAAAGCCGAGCATGCTCATTAACCAGAATAAACCTCATCTTACCATATTTCAACCATGCATACTTGAGCCCAAAACAAATCCATTTCTTAACAGATAATCTTATTTCTTATGCAAGATTCCTTAGCGAAGCATTTCATAACTTAATACTTATTATTTCAAAATTTTGTAACTTACAACTTGTAAACATCCAACAAGACCCGCTTATGTTCCAAACAAAAATAATACTTTCATAATTCACATATATACTTAGCTTAAAATACTTAAAACCAACATTTAGCAAACATTTCAAAGCCTAAACATTTTTACTTCAAAATAAGTTAACTTACAACTTCAAAATATTATCCAATTTTCATACTTATACTTATCAAATATACATACTCAATACATCATGAAATACATAAAACCAACTTAAAGAAAAGAAAGAAAGTATAAGTCAAGCCTTATCACCATTAGGTGGTTCGGCCCTTTCTTGAACACAAAGGGGGGATGATTCTCTCCATCAAATTTCTTTTATTCCAAACCAAAATTACTTAATAAAATCATTACTTAACAACAATAAATCATAAAACTCATTTTTACTCAATTAAAGCTCTCTTGAAGTCTTGGAAATTTCTTAAACATTAGAATACAAAGTAGTGGTTTTAACCACCATTAAATTACTTATAAACTAACTTATTAGAGTCAAAATCAACCATGAAAATCAAAGAAAACTCAAGGCCTTTTTACCAAGCTAGGTTCAGCCTGTCTTACTCATGAAGGGGGAAAAAATTTTCTTTCAAATTAACCACATTAACTTAGAGAAAAATCATTTAAGAACGCATTAACATCAAAAGAAAACAAAGCATGAAACAAAAACTTAAGACCTTCCTCCTAAGGGAGGTTCGGCCACATTTGGAAGAAGGGGAGAGAGGTGTTCCTCTTCCTATTCAAGCACTTTCTCATGCTTAGAAATCAAGTCAAATCATATAAAAGCATTCAAATGACAATTTCCCCCAACTTAAACACAAAATTTTCAAAATTCATTCAAAAATCTAAAAATTGAAAATTTAAAGAAATGAAAGGAGAAGGAAGATATTATTGCACTAACCTTAAAATTAAGCTTGAATAAGCTTAGAAAACCTTATTCCTTAGCCTTTCCTTCCCTTTTGAGGATGGTTCTCCAACCTCTTCAAAGTAGCAAAAATAATCATTAAAATCAAGAAACAACAAAAGAAGGAGATGGAGCATGATTTAGTGCATCAACTACATGTCTAAGCCATGAATTCTACTTATTAATTCACAAAATTCAAGAATCACAACTTACTTGTTTTGTAGAGATTCTCTAATTTTTCTTGATTCAAGTCACCAAATATCATTTCTTTAGCTTAGTTCTTAAGGTTTAGTTACTAATTCAATGTTCAACCAAGTGATTTGGTGTAGTTTTGTGAGTAGAGAAGTTGAGAGAAAATGATGGAAATGAGAGAGAGAAAGTGGCGTTGGATGAAGAAGAAGGAGAAGATGGAATAGTGTTGGATAAGTGTTGATTTTCAAGTAGCAAAGTCCAACTTGGCTACTAATCTTATGTCAAATGGATGGCTAGGATTAAGTCTCTAGTATTCTCATCTAAGGGCTCTAAATATTCACCAAATAATTATCCTCTAATTATTATTTAACTCCACCAATTTATTAAATTAACTCCATAGAAATAATTTCTCAATTATTCCTTAATATATTACACTAGAAAACACCATTAATTAAATACTTAAATTCTCCAAAAATATTCATGAGACACTTTCTACCCACCTAAATCATGCAAACATGCTAAAAAAATATTAAATAAAATATTACACATGCGTAGTAATTTTTTCGAACCGAAATAATACCAAGTCCCGAACCAATGGTACTATTCACAGATCGGTAAATCACTATTACCGACACTGAAAAATAGACTGTTACATGAACAATGCATGCAAGTCTTTAAGGATGATTTTTTTTTTTCATGGCTTAATGTTTAAAGCTTCTTTAAAAAATCTTGCTAAAGTCCTGGATGTGAAGAGACCAACCTTGTGCTAAATTGGGAAAAGTGTCATTTCATGGTATAATAAGGAGTTGTCCTTCGACACATCATTTCAAGGAGAGGCATAGAAGTTGATTAAACTAAAAGAAAATCTACCACCACTATCATCTGTAAAAGAGATCAGAAGCTTCCTAGGACACGCCAACTTTTACCGAATATTCATCAAGGACTTCTCAAAAATATCAAAGTCATTATGCAACTTGTTTGCTAAAAATGTTCCTCTTCTCTTTGACGATAATAATGAATTCCTTATGCAAGTAAAGAAGGCACCAATATCAACTCCAGTGATCTCGCTATCGGTCTAGTCACTTCCTGATGAATTGATGTGCAATGCAAGCGATGTACCCATTAGAGCTGTACTTGGGCAAAGAAAAGATAAGAAAGCATACGCCATCTACTATGCAAGCTAGACACTGGTCGAGACACATGCCAACGACACTACCACAAACTCATTGTAGTATGGGCTTTGGATAAATTCAAAGATTACCTATTTGGATTCAAAGTTACCATATATACAGACCACATGACAATCAAATATTCGATTGAAAAATGAACCACTACTTTATAAAAGATTTGTAGATGGGAATCATCCGTAGATGCTTAATGGAAGATGAAGTGCTATACACCATTCTTCACCCTATGGAGAACACTTTAGCATCACAAAATAGTTGCAAAAATCCTACAAGCTGGATTCTTATGGCTAAATCTTTTCAAAGATCTAAAGCAGTTCATCGCCATTAAAGTATGGGAAATATATCTAGAAGAAATGAGATGTCACAAACAAGCATTCAAGAATTGGAACTATTTAACGTTTGAAGCATTGATTTCAATGGACCCTTCTTGCCATCCTTTAATAATAGATACATTCTAGTTGCAGACTACAGCTTCGTGTACTGTAAGTAAACATTTATAATGATTATTTGTACATAAGGAATGAATTCCTGTAATGTTTGTCTTGATACATGACATATTTAACATCCTGTTATGATAAGAATATGATTCTTATCCTGAAAAAAGTAAGCTAAGCAAAAAGGTGAGTACTATCTTGATGCTAGTGAACATAATCCACAATAAAAGTTTGTTTGAGATATCTGTTATGAAAATATTTTGTATTTGATACTCTACTTTGGAAAGAATATGATCTGATTCTGAAAAGTGACAGATTAAGCAAAAAAAAAATTGGCATGTATTATTCGGAAGCCAGTGAGCCTAATTTGTGAATGCTATTCTGTCAAATTCTACCTATGAGATAAAAGGAAGTTATGATTGTTATTACCAACTCTTGAATCTGATATGTATCTAGAGTTATATGCTCACAAATCTATATTCTAGAGTTGTGTGCTCATAAATCTATTATCTGGAGTTGCATGCACATAAATCTGTTATTTGGAGCTATATGTTCAAAATCTGAATCTGGGACTGCGTGCTCAAAATATATGATATGAAAGTTGACCAGCTAAATTTAATATCTAAAATCTATTATATGGTACCCAGGGTGAGTTTGGCTTAACAAGTCATAACATAAATAATCTGACAATCATCTGCATTATACTTCTGAAATATATCTTTGTAGCATCATATTTGTGATGCCCTGAATGTTTGTTATCTATATTTTTGTCAAGGAGAATGATGTGAAATCTGTATACTATTTTTATAAATGATTTGATGAATGATTATTATTATCTTATGATGTTTGATGCCGGACAATGATAGCCCGAGGAGTTTGAGATGTTTTGAATTATTGGGAGTATACTGTATGTTTTATCTGAGATGCTTGTTATGTTATAATATATCAAATAATCGTTTGTGATGATTTTTACTCACTGAGTGCCATCTCATATAAAATGCTAATGTTTTCCCAGATTTTGGCTCCAAGAGGCATTAGTAGTCAGATTTCCTTCTATTCAGACTGGTAGAAATGGAACTAAAGTCGAGATCAGTTGTGTCTGTATATGTCACCTCCTTAGTTTTGTATACATATATTTAAGGAGTTTGTTCTTTGTATGGTCCACCATGTAAAAAAATAACTATATTTAGTCATGTATATATTTATATATGACTGTATAAGAAAAGTAAGAAATTTTCTAATATTGATTTTCATTGTTGAATACATGGTGTGACTTATACCTTTGTTAATGGTTATGTATGACATGTTATGTACCATCTCAGTACTATTTATTCTCAGATATATGGTATTAGGGTGTTACAAATTTTTTGTTTTGAGGAAAAAATCTAAGGAAAATCATAAGTTTGACTCCGGACATTGGTCCAAATGGATAAAAGACACTAATCATCAAAATCGAGGAGGATTCGGGGCAGGTTTTTGATTTTTAAAACAATTGATAAATTGACTTAAGTGTTAGTGCTTTGTTAAATAAAAATAATTTGGAAATAGATAAATGTAGTAATTATAAGAAAGCAATGTAACATCCACACCAGATGAGGTGCTAGCTTGAGATGTTAGCTTACCTTAGGTAAATTCCACATAGGCTAAGCACAAGGTGAAAGTGATGTATATAAGAATGGGCAAACCTTAGACTAGCAACAGGCCTTTTGGGCTATTGAGTTTGTTCTACACTAAGAACAAAACCGTGCGAGACTGAGTGGGTTCGGCCCAAAGCGGACAATATATTGCTAGGCATAAGTTATTACAAACATAGTATCAAAGCTAAGCCTTGTTCCTCTAGTTAGTGATGGGGCAAACCTCAGCAAAGACGCTGAGTCCCTAAAGGTGGGTTCGGCCCAAAACAGACAATATCTTGCTAGGCCTGAGCTATTAACGAGTAAAGAAAGCAACAAATAAAGCAATAAAAGAATAAAAGGGAGTGTCATTTCTAACCTTATTTATTAGAGGATTCTAAAATGGCCATTACATCTCCCATTCAAACAATATAAACTTAAAAAGAATATTCAAGCAAATAAACATAATGAAAAGGGTATATCGTCTTTAGATCCTTTAAGGCGATTCTAGGATGACCACACATTTACCCAACTTGAAATTAAAGCAAACATCCACAAAAGCGAATAAAGAAAACACAAGGCATCGAAATGAGTATCGCCTCTAGCCCTTTTATGGGATTCTAGGAATGAGTAAACAGATATATCAAAATGAAATGGAAAAGAAAAAGAAAGAAAATATTTTATGGAGTTTTAGTTCACAACTTAAGTTTTAGTAGTCGAGTATGTCTGTTTATCCCATTAAATAGAAATTAGAACCAAGAAGTTCTTCCCATCATGAAATGCAGATTTTTAGTTATGAAAAGTGTTTGCATGAGTGTGTCTTAATCAAAAGTTGGTTTTAGTCACCATTTTGATTGAAACAAAGTTGTTTGATTTGGAAACAGTGACTTTAGTTGCCAAATTGATGAAAATGCAGCTTTAATCGCCAATTTGATTGAAAAGTGGCTTTAGTCATCAATTAATTGAAAAAGTAGTAGCCAATTTCATTGGAAAGTGGTCTTAATTGCCAATTTAGTAGGAAAATAGTGCTTAAATCCAAGAAAGTAATTCAAAATCTCTAATCTAACGTAGGTGATTGAAAGACTAATCATACATTTTGAAAATTAAAGCATTTATTTAAAACTATTTTAAACATGCTTCTAATTAAATTTAATTCAAAATGTCTTAACTATTATTTTCTAGACTAATTAATCCTAAGCCAAGTGAACATGCAATTTAATTAAATCTAAGTTTAATTATGCAATTCTTAATTAATCATGCAATTAATTAAGTCCTTAATTAATTATGCTTTGATTAGATTCTAAATTAAACAAATTAAACCTATGAAATAAAAATAAAAAGGATCATGTGTGAACATGTGTTTTTCACACCTCTGTATTGATAAAAATCAATTAAAAAAGTTGTGGTTTAAACAGTTAGCCAAATCGGTCAAAAATCAAAATTCAGCCTATTAAATAAAGGTGACCTTTGCTCACTCTTTTAACTATAATTTTTCCACATAAATAATTTAGGCCCAAAGTTTAACTATTGAAAACTAGACATAAATAGCTTTCAAAAAATATATTATAAGCCAAAATCTGAGTTAATTTGAGATTCAAATAATGAGCACAAAACTACTGCCCAACAAAAGCGCTCAAAAAGTGACCTCTTTGCACTCATTTGATCATATCTTAAGGTACAAATTGAAGTTTTGGTTGATTCAAGTTGGATTAGAAACTAAAATTTAAAGTTTTCCAATAGTATAGTACGAGTCAAAATTAGAGCTGAACCATGTCTCGAACCATCCAAATAAAAAAAAACTGAATTGAATCAATTTTTTACAAATTCATGCTTCAACCCAGAGATTTGAAAAATCTTTTAAAATCTAATATAGTCTTAATCTAATACACCCCTTAATAGAGATGGAAGCAAACGAGTAACCAAGAATTTTAAACTACCTGTATATGTATCTGTTTAAAATTTTACTACTCATATCCATTCTAAACCTATTCAAATACTCAATTAAGCATCCACTTTCAAACCTGTTTAAATTTTTACTATTTGTGTATATTCAAAACTCATTTAAAGTACCTCTTAAATGGATAGGGTACCCGAGAATCTTAAATTATCTAAATTCGAACTTATTTAAAATATATATTTTTACTAATAATGGATAGGATACCTACGGATGCACACTAACAAACTCATTTAATATAGCGATTAATGGGTAACGGATGTCCTAGGATCTATACTCGTATCCTACCTTTATCCATTACGAAAGTATTTCACTATTCGTATCTGTTTTAAACCTATTTATAACTAACCATATCGAAGCATAACGAGTACTCTAAAATACTTATACCACTTCCACCGCTACCCACTAAGGTGTAAAACAACGTGTTGATTATTGGATTAGTTTTGAATTAATTCATGTGCTGAGAATTCGAAACTTTTAGTTTTTTAATTGGATTCCAAAACCTTTTAATTTGTTAATATTTTAAGATTTAATGTACCTCAATTTGTCAACAAAATAAATTTAATTTCTCTCAATTTTTGTGCATCATTATCTCATTCAGTTTTACAAACTTCCAAAACCATGTTATATAGTTCCTATCTTGATGTTTTATGCTTTAAATCACTTAAATTTGTCAATTATCTTATACCTAATCATCCAATGAAATATATTGCTATTATCATATCAATTTTGAATTTCTAGATACTTATAGTAATCTCTATTACAATTGACATCATGCGATAACAGATGCTTAGTTAATTCTATCAATTAAGATCTAGATATAATGTATCTATATGCTTAGAATTGTGTGATAGTGCATTTACCTGCTCAACTCATTCTGTGTAGTCAACATCAGGGGCGAAGCTAGGACAATTATTTTGTAGAGCCAAATGAACTTTTTAAAACTTTTAAGGGGTCAACTGTAATTTTTTATATTTTGAAGGATTAAAATGTCATTTTTATAAGAAAATTTTGTTTAAAAAAAATTTTAGGGGGCCATGGCTCCTTAGGCCCCAAAGGAGCTTTGCCCCTAGTTGACCTTTTTACTTCTTATCGACAATCGCTTTTTTATTGACTTCATTGTCAACTATGACTTCATTATATGCCCTTCCAACACCTTCATTATCAATTATCTATGGTTTCCTTGCCCCTCTTTGCCTATATTTGATTTGACCAATTACCTAGGATTTTCTCGCTCTTCTTTTAGATTGAGAAGTAGCGAACCAAAATATTGTCATTTTTTCTGTTTGCTCAATAGTCGGTTTTACTTTTGCATCCTTCCTTACAATAAATACATCTCCAACTTACACTAACTGCATTCATCTACCATCATAAATACCTAGGCCCCTTTCTTCTTTTTTTCCACAATATAACATTATCATGAAATGGAACAAATCGTTCCATATATAATTTTTGTGGCTTAATTTTACTTATCGTACCTTAACTATACACCATATTACATTAGCGTGCCTAAAATTTAATTTGTCATGCAAAAGTATATGAACTTTAATTGATATTACACAAAAGGCATATGTTAGTTTTTCTATTGGAGAATAGACGAAAGCTGACCTAGATGCTTTTAAGGAATTTTAAATGGATGAAAATCGCCAACTCAGCCCTTTTTCACTTTCTCTCTCTCCCTCATCAATGTCTCTCTCCCTCAGTCCCAAACTCACCTCCTCACTAGAAACTTACAAAATCAGTAACCAAATCATAGATTACAACTTTTGGAATTAAAAAAGTAAAACAGAGGACTTATGTTAATATATATATATGAGAGAAAAGAAATACTCAGAATGATAAAGAAAAGCCAGATGAACAAAGGATTCATGATAGATGAATTCATCCATCTCTATATTTTGAAATTTTCCATTGATGACTAAAGCATATATTTTGTGGAAAAAAAAAAGCTCAGAAAAAGAATGAGATTTACATACTTGGAATTCTTAAAAAGTAATTAATTCTTATGAACATTTTTTTCCATATAAATCTTTCCAAATGGTTTTATGTCTGATAAGATAATATCCTGATATTGAGAAGCACCTGTGTGTAAAATACTGCAAAAAAAATTATTAGCTTTATTGTGTAAGATAGATGAAATTAACCCAACTGAAAATATAATATATTATATAATATATACCTATTGAGAGCAAAACACCATCTCAAGTTCTCTTCAATTTCTTCTTTATACTAACAACTTTTCTATATCCATTTAGTGATGAATGGTATTTCCCATTGGTAATTCCATTAGAGCAAGCAATGCCACAAATTTTAATTATTTTTTGTATCTCTGAATTAATATAGAAAAACAAGGAGAGAAGAAAACAAAGGAGAGGAAAGCAAATTTAGAGGATGAGAAGAGATTTTTTATGCATAAAAAGTCTAGTTACCAATTGTCATTTTGATGAGGAGACAGATTTGTAAATAAGGCAGAGAGAAATTAAAGAGGGACAAAGAGAAAGTGAAAAGTTAAGGTTAATGTAATAATTTTTTTATTTAAGATACTTTAAAAGCGTCCAGAACAATTTTCCATCTATACTCCAACAGAAAAACTAACGGATGCTTTTTCATGTAACATAAATTAAAATTTATATATTTTTACATTACAAATTAAATTTTAGGTATGCTAATGTAATAAAGTGTATAACTAAGGTATGACAAGTGAAATTAAGTTTAATTTTTGTTTTTAGCCTAGAATTTTTTCTCGTTGATTTTGGGTTTAAGTGCCCTCCTTTGGATGTAAAAAATAAAAAATATGTTATTTTAATATTTTCTATTTAAATAAATATTGTTATTCTCTTTTGATGGGGATATATTCCTTCTATATATATAATATTTCATGATCAATAAAAGACTTGGCGATAAAATACATTTCATAAGTTAAAATAATATATTTTTATTTTTTTTTAAATATTTTATTTTTAATTTGATTATAGTATTTTTTATTTAACAATGGTATATTTTTATTGTTAAATATTTTATATTTCGAATTATAAATATTGGTATGAGTTGGCGGCTAACCTTCGAGCCGTACAACCCGAGCCGCGCATCACTGCCGCCCAATAATTTGCGCCAGCATCGTCCTCTATTCTCTGGTTCAAAATATGCCGTTATCCAACAGTGTATTTGGCGCCTCTGCTCCGTTGGCAATCCCATGGTTGGCAAAACCAAAGCTGAAAGTAAGAGATATTACCAATTGAATCGGATCGAACACAAACAATTCTTTTCTTACTTTTTTTTTTTAAATATGTAGAATGATGGACATCATCTTCTTCATACTAAAAGAATCGGTCCCCAATTTATAACTTACTCTGTTTCGAGAAATGGCAGTTCCTCTTCCGCTCTTGAACTCGATGTGCCATTTCCCAATGATTATCAGGAGCTTCTTCAACAAGTAAGTTTTCATTATATATTCTATTTTTTTTATTAGAAATTAGAAATTATTACAGTTGAAAAGCAAGTGTTTATTACCTTCTAACAGGCCAAGAAAGCAACCAATTTGGCTATGGAGAACAACAAACAGTTGATGGTTAAGTATTTACCAAAAAAATTATTGATAATTATATTGAATCTCTGATAGACTGTTACCCAAAAATCTGTATAACAGGAGATTGAATTCCCAACTGCTGGACTTGAATCTGTGCCAGGTTCTATTTATTTTCCTTTTTTATTTTCTTTATGCATATATCATGAGAATTGACATGTTAAATTCTCGTATCAGGTGATGGGGAAGGGGGTGTAGAAATGACTGAGAGTATGCAGTTCATTCGTGAATTTTGTGACCGATTTGTAATTCCAGAGAAAGCTACACGAACTAGAGTAGTGAGTATTTATCCATTGTTTGTTATAAATAAATTTAGGTACATAATGAATTTTGTTTATTTATATGTTGAACTCCATAAAATTTAGCTTTTAGGACACAAATTTTTTCTTTTATACCAAACATGAGAACAGGAAGTTACAAGAAATAAACTAATGAGACACGAAAGTTTGTGGACTTATTAGTTTTTTTCTTGTTTCATTTGATTGATAAATCACTCTGGTGCGAGTTCAACTTGTCGAAAACCATGATGTTAGAACATGCAGGGAAAAAGATATGAAAGGGTAATTTTGTTTTAACAATTTGGATTGTTTAATTTTGTGGTAGAATCTGATTTCCTTTGGTTAATAAATCACTATGGTGTCTTGTACCCATACTGTACATAGATGACAAGCATAAGAGAGGTTTCATAGCCTAATTTTTGCAACTGTTTGGCTTTCTGCAAATTTTACAGCAGTTCAAAAGGGCTTAATTTTATGGAACTTTGTAATGAAATAAATACATTATGTAGAACTACTTCGAAACACGTTTTTGTAGAAGGATTTTGAAGCCTTTTAATTATGGGAAACAAATTCATGCTATGTTGTTTAGGTCCAAGCTAAGAAAAAAAAAACAATTTGATCTGGACTGTTTTAGCCCTAATCTGATGAAGCTGTCTACAAATGTAGCCCATTTGATGAATGGGGGTATCAGTAACAGTAATATAGCCTCAAAATAGGTCAGATAAGATTGTTCAAAACTATAATCAACTTTAAATGTGAAAATAAAGATTTTAAGTATTTGATGATGCTTTTCAAGTGTAATAACACTTGTGAAATTCATGGTATGTTGGGTTCGTGATAGTTAGGATTATGGTGGTTAGCAGTGATAATTTTACATATTTCATTCATATCCCATAGTTTGTTCAAACATTTACCAGCACGGTTAAAAGCTCAATCAAGTGTAGCTACTTTTTGGTTTTATTCTGAAAATTTTTACCTTACTCCATGTCCATGTCACCTATTCATAATTGTCATCTATCTTGGATGCTGTTGTGTTTTTCCCATTTTTTATTAGTTAACTCAGGCAAATGTGGTTATTCTATCTTTTACCTTACATGTCCGTGTCACCCTCTCATAATTGTCGACTATCTGTGGTGATGCCTTAGTGTAAATTGCTAAACATAGGAAAATCTGGTTGATCTATCTTTTATATTTGATTACATATATATATAGATATATATTTGATTTCAACAAGATTTAAAACCTGTAAATCAATTTGTTCCAGTTTTTTCCCGAAGCAAATGAAGTTAAATTTGCAAGACAAACAGTTTTTGAAGGATCTTCCCTTAAGCTGGACTATTTGACAAAGCCATCATTTTTTGAGGATTTTGGTTTTGTTGAGAAAGTCAGAATGAAAGATCGTGTGAAGCCAGAAGATGAGCTATTCCTGGTTGCCTACCCCTATTTTAATGTCAATGGTAGCTTCAAACTTGTTATCTTCAGAACTTGATCTCCACTTTATCTACATTTTTCCATTTCATTTGCATCTCAGAAATGCTTGTGGTGGAAGAGCTTTACAAAGAAGCTGTTGTGAACACAACAAGAAAACTGATTATATTCAATGGAGAACTTGATCGTATAAGATCTGGCTGTATCCTTCTAATTCTAGTTTGTTCAATTTGCTAGATTTTAAATTCTAGTTTCTCTTTTCAATGCACTTATATCCAAAGTTTTGCTCTTTCACTAATCTCCATAATCGAAAGCCTTGTAATAAATTTAGAATTTTCCCTATATGTATGTGTGTGTATATATATATATATATATATATTCTCCCTTCAACTCTACTCTATTGATTATTCAATGACTACAAAGAATCTGAAATGAATATATGAAGAATCTGGAAGTGGTTTTGATCACAACTTTAGTCATAAATTTTATTTTACTTTATTTTATTTTCTATAAAAGAGATTTATATTGAGATAAGTCACGAGTCTTATGTTTCTCCAACTAAAGTTGTCCTTGAAGGAAATAAGATTATCCACCCTTCTTTTATCCTAAGCTGGCTTCTCTTTCCAAGACCCTATTCCCAATGATGGAAACTGTCTATTATATTCACAACTTCAAGGGAATCAATGGGGGAACTCTTTTCAGGTTTTCTGCTTATATATAATATCTCCCTTGCTAGTTTGTATTGCCTACAAGTTACGGCTGTTTTGCTTAACAGAAGACTCAATACAATATTATTATTTTCTATTTCTGTTTGGACATAGGTGCTACCCAGGTCCTTGGAAAGTCCTTAGAAAAGTGAAGAATTCCTACATTTGTTTGCATCAGCAGGAAGTCATGCCATCCCTTAAGGAAGTTGCGCTTGATATTCTCCCATCAGTTTGACAATTTCTTACTTATCTCATTTATTATGCTATATGGATTCTTTTGTTTTTAGTATTTATAAGAAATTTTGATCTCCAGATTAGATATTGATACAACTATGAAATCTATTCATCTATTTCTGATGAACACAAATTTCTTCAGCTTCTTCCAACATTGAGTGTACTCAAAATACAGAGTATGCTCTATATAGATATTGCAAAACATAAAAAATTATGGCAGTAATTTCTGATTTTGCTTTTGATAATATGGGATTAGATGTGTCGTAGTTTGAAATATAAGCTCCTTGGCATTTTAGGACTAGGGGGATTGCTTTTAAATTTTCTATGTAGTGATTACTTGTTGATTTTAGAGAACAATAGAAAATTTGGAAAGTAGCATGAATGAATTGAAAGTTTTCCTCACACAGATAAAGAGTATATAACAAAACTTTACAACAGACAAGTTTACCTGACCTTGACTTTTACTAACAAAATTAGCTGGTTCACAACTTTTTACTTGCCCATTACATCACTCAGTTTTAGGTACAACTAGTCAATAAATAGCTGACTTGAACAAAAAATATCCAGGACAGGACATTATCACAGTAATTTCAAGCCAAAAATACCCTTTTGGTCTTTATTTATCATCAATTATACTTGTTAATACAATTCTCTGCCTCAAATGTTATAGTTTCAACAATTTTGATTGTAGGATCAGACAATAAGCAGAAACTTGATTTGTGAATTTTGTCTTTTCCCTTATATGAACATATCCATCATTTGGACACATAATATATATAATTTATAAGTAATATATTGAGAATGATCGAGCTTTGTTGGAGGTCTCTGGCTGATGCAGACGCTAGTGCTAAGGTTGATGGATTTAGTTGTTTAGGTAAGCGTCAATTTATTAGAGGATCAAAGCTAACTTGAATCAGGGCCATTGAACTCTACCGGTACAGTTCCTTAAGGGCCATTACCTTTGTAATGCTTCAATTGTGTCTCAAATCGATGTATCCTTATTCCTTATTCCTGGAAATTGTATTCAGAATTAGCTAATGGAATTGTATACTTATTCCTGGAGAATTGGGATATCGATGTATGCTGATGTGCTTCAAGATTTATGTATTTCAGTTTCCGCTAAAACGTTGTAATTTCATGCTCTAGCGGTCGGATTGATGCCTACCCTCACGTTCACATTGGCACCCTTTGAACGAATGGTACTCTGGTGGTCGAAGTAATAAGTAATTCATTTCTTTGCTATTATATTATGATCGTAGAGTTTCCTTCCTGGTTTGTTGATGCATTCATGAGTGCCAACAAGGTAAATGCAGCTTTGCCCTCGCTTCTTTTTCTCTTCCTAAATATAATTGATTATTAATTCATTACCTAAGTATAATTGATTAGAATTGTATTTATAAGTGTAATATATTCTTTATTTATTTCAATTTAGTTTTAGCATATGTTTTTTTATCTATTTTGTAAATTTATAATATTATATTATATAATCCAATCTATATATTATTGCTCAAAATCAGGTGCAATAGCTTGATGATATATTAAAAGTTTTTACACTTTTAATTTTTTTTGTTTATCTTTTATTTTTTTAATGAGTAGTATTGTTCATATGATGTCTAATAAGGAATTAAAGTTACGGGCTTTCTCCAAGTTCTATTAAACTTCACAAGAATAAATTGTTAAATGAGAATTCATTTGTCTTTATTTTTTGTAACACTTTTGATGTAATAATTTAACAAAAATAAATAACAAACACTAATTATATTTATTGTGTTAATATATTAACTTGTTTTTTTTATTAAAATATAAATAATAAATTTTGTATAAATAAGTACATTAATATTTCACGCTAATTAATCAATTATATAAGCAGTAACATTTGTCATAATAATTATTTTTAATTGATGTAAAAAATTTCATTGATTTAAGTAATTAATTGAAAATTTAAAAAAATTAAGAATGTTACTATTATTTTTAATTACATTTGAAAACAATTATTGATATTCAGTTTTTATAGTTTAATAATAACAATAACTAATGTTATTACTAGACTTAAAAAAATATCCATTACTGGTTTGGAATTTTTCAAAAAAAGAAATAAAAAGGAAAAAAAATATAAACTAATGTTATTAAAAAAATAATGTTGTTATAGTTTAGAATTTTCCAAAGAAAATGGAAAAAGAAAAAAAAAGTAAAAATAGTAAAGTTTATAGTAGAGGGTAATTTTATCGATACATATTTCAATGGTCAATTTTGTGAAATTTATTTATAAATTCCATCGATTCTAGTAGAATTTGAGTTAGTCGTATCTAATTCTATAGAATTAAATTTGTAGAATTCAAATTTGTATTTTTTTTTTCATTCCAAACACAACATTTTGAATTTTTAAATGAATTTCACAAAATTTTGTGAAATTTATTTGTTTCAAACGAACTCTAAGTGTTTAATTGACCAAATTTTACACGTTAAAATGTTCAATAATTTTTTTTATAAGTTAAAATATTTAATATATATTATTTTATAAATTTAAGTGTTCAGTGAGTCAAAATAAAAATTAAAAGTGCCACGAGTTTTTTTTATAAAGTATAAGGGTATATTTATATTTTTAACCATTACTATTTTGTCACATGCTTATAAGCAATCTTATATTAGTAATCTTTTAGTTGATCTGGAATTAATTTTTGGCTTCATTTGAATGTAAATATTGTCACCATTTGCTGTTAGTTTTTGTTATGGATGCGTTTGTAGGCAAGCCCCACGAGCAATGGGCAACCAAATTATTTGATAGAATTTAAATCTACACAGGTTTCATGGGATGCAGCAGCTTAGTTTTAGTTGTTATATTATTTTCTATTTAACTATTATTATTATTTTTCAATTAGTTATTTTAATTACGCCAGGAGATCTAGTAGCTGTCTTTCGGTAGTTTCCTATTCTAGAATAATTAAAAACTTGTTTCTAGTATAATTACTTTATTAGTGCTTGTATTCCTCAATAAATTGGAGGCTTTACGTATTAAATAAAAAAAAAAGATTATTCCAACTAATTGAGATCTAGACTCTCACCTAATGAGTCTAAGATTGGATCTCCCTTTCCAACGAGCTCATGTTTTTTTTTTTTTTACCTCTTCAATAATCATAGGTTTAGGAAAGAACAAATCCAAAAAAAAAAAATTAGCTTTCAATCAAATTTTACTCTTAATAGACTAGTGATGAGATCATGGGTGCATGAACACAACAACTTGCTGTTAGAGCCAAACGGCATGGGAGATTCAATCAACGAGATCAACACTCTTATACAAGAGCTACAATGCACAAAATGAAGCTTGAATGCTTCAAGTTGAATCACAACTTAAATCCCAACTATAGAATCTAACTCGGCAAGTGCAGGAACTTCTTAGTAGATCAACTAGAAATCAAAATGAGGGAATCAAGGAGACAAACAACAATTTAACTCGAAAAAAAAAAAATAGTGGAGTTGAGAAATAGGTTGGCGCAATAATTTTGCGATCCACTAAATTGGATTTCCCTATATATGATAGGCCAGATGACCTATTGTAACAATCCATTTTTCAGTATCGGTAATAGTGATTTATCGGTCTGTGAATAGTATCATCGGTCCGAAAAAATTACTATACATGTTTAATATTTTATTTAATATTTTTGGAGCATGTTTGCATGATTTAAGTGGATAAAAAATATTTTATGAATATTTTTAGAGAATTAAGGAATTTAATGAATAGTATTTTCTAGTGTAGTATGTTAAGGAATAATTGGAGAATTAATTTTATGGAGTTAATTTAATAAATTGGTGGAGTTAAATAATAATAAATTGGCGGAGTTAAATAATAACTAGAGGAGAATTATTTGATGAACATTTAGAGCCCTTAGATGAGAATACTAGAGACTTAATCTTAGCCATCCATTTGCTATAACATTAAAAAGTCAGTTTGACTTTTCTACTTAAAAGTAACACTTATCAACACTGTTCATTCTTCTTCTTTCTCTTCCTCTCCAAGCCAACTTCTCTCTCTTCTCTCCTCCATTTTCTTCCATTTCTCTACCCCTAAACTACCTTAAAATTGATGAATTGAACCAAAGTTTGATGATTAAACTTAAAGAATTAAGTGGAAGAAATAATAATTGGTGATTAGAAGCAAAGGAATTGGAGTTTACTACCTAATTCAGTAAGTTGTGAATTTTTGAATTTATGAATTAATAAGTAGAATTCATGGTTTAGACATGTAATTGATTCAATAAATCATGCTCACTCTATTTTTTTTTGTCAATTCTTGATTTTAATGGTTAATTTTTCCTACTTTGAAGAGGTTGGAGAACCATCCTCCAAAGGGAAAGAGAAAGCCAAGGAGTAAGCCTTTCCAAGCTTATTCAAGCTTATTTATAAGGTTAGTGCATTAATATTCTCTTTTCCCTTTCATTTCTTGAAGTTTTTAATTTTTGGGTTTAATTGTGATTTTTGAGAAATTTGTATGTTTGGGATAAATTGTTGGGTTTTTATTATTTAAATGAGTTCTTGAATGATTCTTAGGCATGAAGGAATGCTTGAATGGGAAGAGAAACACCTCTCTCCCCTTCACCTAAGGTTGGCCGAATCTCCCTAAGAAGAAGACCCTTTTGTTTTGCTTCTTGCTTTGATTACCTTTGATGTTAATGTGTCTTTGAATGGTTTTCCTTTAAGTAAGTGTGATTATTTTGAAAAGAAAACATTTTCCTTTTCATTTATAAGAGTGGCCGAACCTATGGTTGGTGAAGGACACTATAGTTTTTTTTATTTCTATGTTTGATTTTAACTCAAATGAGTTTGTTAATGAGCAATTTGATGATGGTTAAAACCTCTTTCTTGAATACTAGTATTTGAGAATTTCTCAAGACTTAAGGAAAGCTTAAAATGTGTGAAAATAAGATTGTAAGATTAAATGTGTTTAAGTATAGGTTTTAATGCTCTAACTAAGTATTTTTAACTTGAAATCTGATGATTGATGGAAGGGAAACTCCTTCCCTTTTGATGACCTAAAGAGGACAAGCCATCCTAAGATGGTAAGGCATGTTTTCATTCCTTAAAAACTTGATTTAAGTACTTTTATACTATATTAAGTATTTGTGTTTTGAATGTGTCCACTTGAAATTTATTAAGTATGAAAAAAGGAGAAAGTGGTAATTTTTACAAGTTGTAAGTTTATGAAATTTTGTGAATAAGATGTTAAGTTATGGGATATTTTATTTTGAATTGATTTATAAGAAATATGATGATTTAAGATGAAATGGATTTGTTTTGGGCTCAAGTATGCATAGTTGAAATATGGTAAGATGAGATTTATTCTGGTACATGAGTATGCTCGGCTTTTAAGCCTTTCTGTTATATAGAAACTATGATTATATGCTAAGCTCTAGATGTCTTATAAATAAGCAGATGCACTTATTATTATGAATGACACTTTCACAGACCAATAGTGGCACTTTCACAGGCCTCGTTTCTGATATGGGGTGGCACTTTCACAAGCCATATTTTTGTTATTCTGATATTCTAAACTCGAATCTAATCATATTTCTCTCAGTATATGTATGAGCCTTAACTAAGAATACATTTTTATTCTGTTAATTAAGGAAGATGAAATATTTGTGTTGAAGGATTTTTCCTTATTTTGACATCCTATGGATTTATTTATTTTGAAAGTATGGACATATTTAATATTTTGGAATGTTTATTTGGATTTGTAAATTTACGGTATTCTTATATATGTTTTAAGCATTTATAATCATATATTAACTTTATTGTTTAGGAAATATTATTATGACATTTTCTTTTAAAGTTATTTAGCACCACTGAGTTTTTCACTCTTTTATCACACGCACGTTATGAGCAGTGGATGCTACCTAAAGATTGGAGGCGTAGCATCAGAGTAGAAACTTTATTTTTGGGTAGGATATGTATTGAGATGTAACTATAGCATGTATAAAAATATTATAAAAAGATTGAGGTTGTATATATATTGAGTTGTAAATTAATAAAATACATGATTTATTAAGAAATATTATTTTGTGTAAATCTAAAGTGTATGACCATTAGCATTTAAATCCTTGAATGGTTAATATTATGATATGATAGAACCTAAGATGGCTTAATGTGAGAATTTAGAAGTGCTGCATGACTTTTTGTGTTGATTTGGAGTTTTGGAGTTTGTATTGTATTGATTTGGAGTTTTGGGGTTTGGAGGAATTAATATTGAAAGTGTTTCTGTTTTTTTTGTGTGGCAAGTTAATTTTTAGGGGAAATTCTTGCGAATTTTCTATAGGAATTTCCTTAAACCTTGTTTTAAAAAAATTATTATTTGTTTCCTTATGAAAATTTATCCACTTCTAATACATGATTTAGGATTATTAAGTAAGATAAGACGATGCTCCGGCACCAAATGTGGCGCTCATGGTCGGGTCCTCTGAGATTCGGCGGTGGGTGTTACACCCATTAAGTGGGCTTTATAAGTGTGAGTAATTTTTCCTTAGTCAACAAAGGAATAGGTTGATAAGGTGGGCTCGGTTGCATTTCATATGGTTAGAGAAGCACAACTCTGGTACTATAAACTAGAGCACGAAGAACCAAGGGTTTCATGGGAAGTTTTTAAAAATTATTGCAACCTTCGATTTAACCCACCCTTGAATGGCAATCCTTTAGGTGAATTAGTCAATTTTAAAACAAACAAGCTCTATTGAGGAATACCAAAGGTAGTTTCAAGGGTTATTAGTAGGCCTACAACAGTCCGAAATGACCAACAAGTCAATCTTACCACTAGGTTATTGGAAACCATAAGGTTGCATGTTTAAATGTATAATCTACCCAATTTGGTTACTATAATGAATTGAGGAAGGGCTTTTAAAAGGAAACAATAGTTGGAAAAAGTAAACAATAGCAAAAAGGGGACTTACTCAAGTTCATTGCCGAAGCTGAGGTCATCTGCATTGGATAGCTCTACACTTATACAAAAGGCAACTCACAATTAGGTGAATATCACTACCACTTCTAGTGCTGACAACGTTAATTCACCCTTCATCAAGAAATTAAGCCGAGATGAAATGGCAGATTGAAGGGCTAAAGAGTTGCGTTACAATTGCAATGAACCCTACTCTGTGGGGCACCGATGTAAAAATTTGTTCTGGTTGGAATTGGATGAGTTAGAAGCATAGGTAATAGCACATGATGATCTTGTACCAAACGAGCCTGCAATTTCATTGCATGTCATTACAAGATTACCAAATTCTCATGCAGATTCTCATATAATGCAATTGGTAGCAACAATGAAAGGGTGTGCCGTAACATTTTTGGTAAACTCGAGATGCACATATAATTTTATAAGTCAACTGGTAGCCAACAACTCAATCTACAAGCATGGGTTTTGCAAGTGGCAATTGTGAATGGAGAAAATTTTCCTTCTATAGGAATTTCTACAGAAATACTTTAGGTGGAAGATGTGTCATTTTCTATAAAATTTTATATTCTAGCATTCGATGGGCTTGATGTGGTGTTAGGAGTGAAATGGCTCAAGATGTTGGGACCTATTTGGTGGAACTTTGAGACTCTCACTTTGTGTTTTGTAATAAAGTAGAAAAAAATCACTCTACATGATCGACAAAGTCAATTGGATCCCGCTTCAATACCGTTCAAGAAATAGTGGATAATAAGAAATTACTTTCTAAACTACTTGATGAATTTTCAAATGGATAAATGATAAATTTAGTGTTTGAACTTTTTAGTTTTTATCAATTTGGTGTCTGAACGGAAAATCTTAGTAATTGGGTGATTGAACTCTTAAAAATATCAATTAAGTGTCAAATGTTGGTCTAGCAGCCAGAATCTTGTTTCAACAATTAGCGAGCCCACAATTGTCTAGTTAGAATCCTATGTAGACTGACACTACATTACTGACTTAGACTTACAAAATAATATGATTTGGCAAAATGCTGAAAATGACAAATTTGTCATTTTTAATATCCTTCTTATCTAAACATGGGACCTACATCTCTTCCTTCTTCTTTCTTTCTTTCATCTGCTACCATCACTTGCGTCACCTTCTCCACACTACCAGTTATGCCACTACTGCAATTTTGGAAAATTCAAGCTATGAAGATTCAAGCTAAAAGTTTAATTTTGGGATTGTAGAATTTGAAGGAGGTTAAGGTTTTTCCATATCAAGTAAGTTGGATTCTAAGTTTTGATTTCTATTATGAGTTTTAATTGATTCTTGCATTTTCTTTCTTCTTATGTATGCTTTACCTTTTTCATTTAGTTTCTTTGTGTTGAAAGTTCAACTTTCTTATATGTAGAGAAAGGAAAACCTTCTATATTGGATAAAGGGAAGTCCATTGCATGATATTGGTGATTTTCTAAACTTGCTATGGTTGATTTTAAGGTTTGTTCTCATAAAACACATCTCTAATTTATTTTTTATTCTAGAAGTTTTAGGCTATTTTGTTAAATTTGAGGATTTTGTGTTTAAAGCAAGAATTGGGTTGAATTGAATGTATGAATATCATCTTGGGTAGTTACTAAATGTTGTAGAAATCTTGAATTTGAAAGAGAATCCTCTCCCCCTATTTATCTAGAGTTGGCCGAATCTACTAGGAGGCAAGGCTTGGGATTTTCTTGCTTTCTTTGTTTGGTAATACTCTTAGAATGATGCTAGATATGTATTTAGCATGTGGTAAAAATTGTTAACTTGTATCCTTAGTTTTCATAATTTTCCTATGACTAAACGTATGCAAAATTTTGAAAAAATGAGGTATGTGATTAAATTAATGCATTCTAGTAGTTTATTTGTGCTCTTGGGCAAGTTGGAATGATATTTGAATGATTGGATTGATGGGAAAATTTTCTTTTCCTTATGAGCTACACTTGGCCGAACCACGTGTATAGGTAAGGCTTGAGCTTCAATTCTTTTCATGGATGATTTAGCATCTAAATGATGTGCTGTAAATACATTTGAATGTTAGTGAAGTTGTTTTGCATGAATAATAAGTTGTGAGAAATTTTCTATAGCTTTAGTATATGAGTTTTTGGGGATTTTGCATCCTTAGTGTGTATTTGAGGAGCTAGACCTTAATTATGTGATATTCGGACTTAATTATGTGATATTCGGACTTAATTAAAGATGTTAGAATGATTAGATGCTTGATTTTCATGAAAGAAGTCTATTATGGGACTTTTCCTACCTATGACATAACATAAGAAAAGTCACATCTTTGGATATCATAATGCTTTCAATCACAGAATGCCTTTGCTTTGTAGTGGTTGACATATATTTTAAGTTTGGCTTGCATATTCTTAATATAACTTGAGAAATGGTAAAACTCTTTTGACTTAAGTCATAGCAATTTTTAGGAAAGATGATAAGTACTTGCATGCTTTAGGTGTATTCATGTTTCTTTAGACGTAAAAGTGTTTTTGAATGAATTAATGAGAAAAGGAAAGTCTTGATGTTAAGGATGGCGCTTATGACTTTGTTTTTCCTATAACTTCAAATATGTGAATCTTTGAGTATATGTCATAAAGCTTGCATATTTTGCATATGTGTATCCTTATATAAATTTATGGAATTTTTAATTGAGATAGTTGTTGAGCAAACATCTTGAATATGGAAAATGACTTTTATGATATGAAATTTTGATATTAACTTTTTTTATATGATAAAGTAAGGTCTAATTTGGAGAAATTGCTTTTAGTGAATGCTTGGAAATGAACATTTTTCTTATGAGGAAAATTTTAACATTTTGAAAAATTTTTAAAGAACTATACTTGAATTAAGTTTGATTATGACTATTTGTGTCGATTTAAGGTTTTGGTTGTTTAAAATGTGAAAAGAAAGTTTGATTTTTATAAAAATTTTATTTTAGGCCATTTAAGCTACGAATCTTTTCCTATGAGGTTGTTTAAAGTGTTTAGAGATGAGTACTAAGACTTCACACTTGAAAGAGTTGAATTTGATTTAAAATATGATTTCTAAACTTGTTGATTTTGAGAAAAGAAGATAAATTCTCCAAGTAATGTGTTCTTCACGAAAATGGAGTTTTGGACACAAAATATAAAAGATAACTTTGATTGGTGTATATAAGTGATGTATATATATATACATACACACACGCACACATGATTATAGGACTTAGTGATGGAATACGTAATATACCTATATATAAAAATATGATTTTTATACCTGGGTAGGAAATTATGTGATTTTCAAGGTTTTTTGATATTTGAACATTTAAATGAGTCCTTGAGCATGATTCTTGTATGCTATAAGTGTTATTAAAAATCTAATTACCATTTATAAGCTCGGGAGGGTTTATGAAATGCTTTATGAGATTCTCCAAACATTTTGGTTATTCTTAAGTTACATAGCTAATGAGTAACCTTCATAGGATTTGCAGCTTCTTCATGTCTTTAAATATATACTTAAGATTTATGACTTGATATGTATGATTATAAGCATTTTATCCTAATTACTTGGACTTAAAGCATATAAGACTTTCCATGTGGTAAATCATTTCAAGGACTTATGAGTTAACATAAATCATGTATAGGCTATATATTATATGATCAAGTGAAATTTTATGAGTACTTTTATGATTCAAAGAAAACAAGTAAATTTTTGGGCTCTAATATACTTATGTCAAATTGTTGTGTGATTTGGATTTATTTTGCTATATGAGCATGCTCGGCCCTTGGTGTTATTCTATTATTGGATATAGCTACGATCATATGCTTGGCATGTGGGTGCCCTCTGCATGAGTGCACGTGCTCTATTTGCTTTTATTAGGCCTTTAAAGCCCCTATAATTCTATTGGATTTAAAGCCCCTCTAACTCTATTTTTGAAATATGGTCTGCTTCATTTTCTACTAAGTGTATATGAGCCCCGTAAGTAAATAATTAAAAGAATTTGATTTAATAAGATACTGTTCCATGATATGGGTATTTATAATTTTATTATATATAAATAAGATACACATGCTTGAAATTCTTGATTTATAATTTTTATACTTTATCGAATGATATTATGTATCTCTAGCTTATGCATATGTAATTATGCTATTAAAGTGAAGTTATTTGATTTAATTATTAGTATTAATGTTTTATATACTTCAAATGATTACATGTCTCATAAATTCTTATGCATGTTTAATATTCACATGATTATATGATTATGAGTTTGAACGTTTAAATAATGATTTAAATATATATTGTCATCACAATATTTAGATGTATGTGATTTATAAGCACCACTGAATTTTATACTTAGAGCGTTGATTTTTATCACACATAGGTTGTTGACTGTGGGTGTTGTTAGAAGCCAAGGTATCAATATTAGAGGAGAAGGATATTCATTTTGGTAGTTTAAATTATATCGTTTATGTATTTGATAATTATAGAATATATAAATTAAGATTATTTGGAGTATGTAATTATTTGGGATTTATGTATGAGAATTTATATTAAAAGCTTATATGAGGTTTATTGATTTTGGAGCTAGGTCTCTTTAAGTTGTAGAATTGGAATTTAACATAATTATGTATGAATGGATTATGGAATTTATATTTAAGAGTATTTATGATAATATATGATCATGAGATGATGATGATGATGATGATGATGATGATTATGATAATGGTGATTCAAGGATTATGTATGTATTATAATTTGTGTCTGAGATTGATTATATTGGAGTTGATGGATTGTTGAGGTTTGTTTTGGAAGTGTTTTCTTATTTCACAGGTTTTAGTTAAGTTCAATTTTTAGAGGAAACTCTTTCAGTTTTTCTATAGGGTTCCCAAATCATTTTCTAAGTGAAACCATTGACTTGCTAGACTTGTGAGATTGGAAACAATCTCCAAAAAAAAAAAAAAAATTTACCCATGTCTTTGGCTAATAAGATTTAAATTTGTGTCTTAGAAAGGTGCCTCCTGCACTGAATGTGGTCATGGATATTACATTTATATAAATGCATGTATGAACCAGTTAGCCCGTATTGTGTAAGTTATGTGTTATAAATAGGCCCAATTTAAGAAATATTTGGAATAATAGAGTTCGGAACAGGATATGATATGATATGAAGATGAGATTGATATGTAAAGTAATATGAGCTTACTGTTCATGATATCTATGTTAATGTGGTCGAATTTAGTGGTTTAAGCGTACTATAGGTCTTAGAGACCTTATGTTTATCTGTATCTTAATATCGACCTAGCCTAAGATTTTGAATGATGACACATCCCGAGCTTCATATCTTTTCACTAAAGAAAGAAATGATAGAATAACATAATAGAAAGTACTTGCTTATACTTGGGTCTATGTTTACCTATAAACCAAGTCATAATGATTTTTTCATTTGGAAAATAATTGCGTTTTTGCTACTTTATTTTTTTTAACCAATAAAACAACAATAATATCTATTGGTTTGATGAATAGGTGAGCCCATGCAGTAAATGTAGTAATTCATTCTATAGAATAATAAAGATTGATAATTATTTTTAAACTAGATGAAGGCCCGCACATTCAATTATTTATTGCAGTTTAATTATTCTCACATAATTATAAGAAGTCTTTATCTATGAACGTTAGTAATTTTATTTTTTAATTTCTCATCTAATTACCAATCAAAAAAGCGATATCTTAATTTAATTTTTCTTGCTAAAAAATGGTTGTCATTGCAAAGTTGGATTAAATTAGTCATTACACTAAGTTGGAGAGGCTGAGTAAAATCTTTCAAAATATGTATTTTGATGGGCTGTTATGCTGTAATTCATACAAAACATCGTAACAAATTGAATAATATTAAATAAAAGAGGAGTAATTAATGATTCACAAATCCAATAATAGAAGCAAGTAAAATACAAGAAAATTTCCTTAATCAAAGAAGATATGCATGAACTTCTCCAATAAAATTAACAAATCAATAATATTAAGAAGTCTTAATTATTTATCTAAATATATTTTATTTAAAAATTTGAAAAAAAAATTAAAAAAATTTCGAAGACCCTAATTTTTAGGCTTTAATATTATATATTTAAAAAATGTCTAAATCGATATTATATATACATATATAATATTATATTTTTTATCAATTTATTAATTAATTTTAGTTAATCTTTAACTCTCCATTACCTAAAAACTATAGCTCTTGCGGTACATTAATTTTGGTCATATTTTTGAATATTCAAGCTTTCTTTGTTGCTATCCTTCACTTTCTTGCTTCTAGCCATAGAGAAGAAAAATTAATATATTACAGTTAAGTTACGATAATCAATTCGATAATATCTGCAATAAGATTTTATCATGGCTTTTATATCACACATCTCGGCTTAATGACTATCATTCTAAGAAATTATATGAAAAGATTCAGAATAATGCAAAAATTTAATTAAATGAACAAAATCATTTAAAAAATAATTAAAATAATAAAAAATTGATTTAAGAGGATAAATACCTTTATAGTCCAAATAAATTAAAAAAATTAACAAAAAAAATGTAAAAAAATAAAGAAAAATATATAAAAGAGCCATACAGAAGTAGTACTTGGTCAGATTTGAAGTTTTTTTTTTCAACCCCTTTCTTTAGCAATGGTATTAATAAAAAAAAAATAGTGAGCTAATAAAAATAGAAAGAGAGATGAAATAAAGGAAATAAAATAAGGACAAAAAATATACATTAAAAAAATAGAAAAAGAAAAAAAAAATGGGAAAGGAAAAATATATGAATGAGCTAATGTTACCTTTAATGAAGAAAATATTGTTCTACAGTTCATAATCTGAAAAACAAAAATAATAAAATTTTTATATGAATATAAATGAATATATCAAAATAAAAAGAAACAATATAAATGAAGAAACGAAAAAAATAAAAATAATTGTTGCATCTAACTGTGAGTGATTTAAAAGAAAGAAATAGTTAAAATTGTTGAGTTATATAAATAGTATTAATAGAAAGAGAGATCGATGCTTTGGATGATAGAATAGTCCAAATAAGTTTTTTAAAAAGTTTGTAAAATGATACCATAAAAGAGGTTTGAAATTTGAATTTGTTTTTTTAAAAAAAGACTATTAATGATAACAATGCAAATCATGTTATTTTTAATTAATAAATAATTATATTTTTTATGTTAAAAAGGAATTAAAAGTTTAAAGAATTTGTAAAAAAATAAAAAGAGAAATTCTGGAACTATAGGATGACAAGTCAGCATTTATAAAATATTTTTTGCTGCACGATTTTATATATATATTGAAATGACCCGTTAATTTATTTTTAAAAGAATTTTCATTTAAAATTTAATTGTAAATTTTCACCAATGAGAATTGACGAAAAATAATATTTTATGTCGCGAACCGAATCGAAAACCGAATTTAAATAGTCTAACTCAGTCGAAAAACCCCTAAATCAAATGGATTTAGGCGAAATCATTGGTTTAGACCAAATCGGTTCAAATCAAACCGAAATCATTTAATTAAATTAAATAATAATAATAATAATAATAATAATAAATCAAAAAATTTCTCTCCTTCCTCTCCCTCTCTCCCGTTCACCTCTCTCTCCCTTTTCCTTCTGCTTCGACCACCACGACAGGGCAGAGGTGGTAACTGACGTTCCAGACGGCGCCAACCTCAGCTCCGACGTCTTCTCCGGCTATGGTTCTCGAGGGTCCGGACACAGCAGCTGGTCCCTGCTCGCGCGACACTGCCCTCCTTTGGCAGCGACCCTCCTTCGATTTTCTGGCGATATCTCGCCGTTTAGTCGGTTTCAGGCTCTGAGGATGGTCCTAATCGATTCCCCTTGACCACGTGAACGTTTCCCCTCAAGAAATTCCAGCGATGGAGCAAGGAGAATGAAGCCACCATGAACGGCGGCTCCAAGCTACTGTCGAGCTCGATCTGCGGTGATGGAGGCCTGGTCTCGTG
>CANUEX010150483.1:0-20244 GCA_948099535.1 Jatropha multifida | reverse complement strand
TAATATGGGCTTACTATTCCGATAGTCAAATGATAATAGGGATGGATTGTGATAGTTTAGGCTTACTACGGGCCTCGGGTGCCTTAAGCTTACCTAGGTCCTAGTGCCGGTCCGGCCCACGGTTTTGGGTCGTGACAATTTGATTGAAGGATTAGGTATTATGTGACTGGATTAGGTATTATTTGATTTTTGTGCATGACCGCTGGTATAATTATTTTGTTTATGATTTATTATATCATAATGCAAAGCATCAAGAAGTCCAAGTGTCTCCTAGAGCTCGAGTCAGCAGATAGGAGGACTCAGGTCCATCTTGGTCTCATAAGGCGGGAAGAAAAATATTTTGTGTATACTTTCTAATTTATAACTTTAAAAAGAAATAAAGAGATATAAAGATAATAAATTATAATAAATATAGATAACAACTATTCTATTAATTTATAAATAGAAAGAGTTAATACTTACCACAAAAAAAAATATTATCGCAAACTTAATAATTTCAATTTAAAATAGCAAAAGCAACAAATTATTGATAGTGAAAAATAATCAAAACTAAACATCTATATGTAGTGATATGATAAAACAAATTCCTAATTAGAATCGTATTAAAGAATAAATTCCTAATTAGAATAGAATTAGATTAAAATTATAATAATAATTAGAAAAGAAAAATAAACACAATGTGGTCCCAACTTAGCTACTAAAACTAAATTGTCCTTAATAATATTTTTTATCAATTAGAAAACGTAGGAGCATTTTGGACACCAAATGCTCCCCCCATTCGTACTTTTATATATATTATAGATTATAGATAGATAATTATAATTGTATTAAAGAATAAATTCCTAATTAGAATAGAATTAAATTAAAATTATAATAATAATAATAATTAAAATAGAAAAATAAACACAATGTGGTCCCAACTTAACTATTAAGACTAAATTGTCCTTAATAATATTTTTTATCAATTAGAATACGTAGGGGCGTTTTGGGGACCAAATGTCCCCCATTCGTACTTTTATATATATATTATAGATAGATAGATAAATAGAATCATATTAAAGAATAAATTCCTAATTAGAATAGGATTAGATTAAAATTATAATAATAATAAATAAAATAGGAAAATAAACACAATGTGGTCCTAACTTAACTATTAAGACTAAATTGTTCTTAATAATATTTTTTATCAATTAGAATACGTAGAGACATTTTGGGGAACAAATATTCCCCATTCGTACTTTTATATATATTATAGATAATTATATTTTTTATTATGGTTATTATTTTTACTAAATAATAGTATAACTAGACCTAATTGTAATGTTATTAATAGTTAATAAATATTATAATTATCATCTAATCTATCTATCTTTGTCTATATTTCTATACTACATATAAAAGTTGGAATAAGGGGAGAAATAATGAGATTTTTGATAATGCTTTTAATGAAATTTGAGATATTTTAAAATAACTTTAGTCGTAGCCAATTCAAAAATTATATTTTATTATTAATATATTTATAAAATATTTTTAAACCAATAATGTATTTTCACTTATGTGAAGAGTGAGAGATTTCAAGTTCAAATCCTCTCGATCACAAGTATTTTCAACAATTCAGTGAGTGAAGAGTTATTCCTTATTGAATAGCTCACAGTATTATTTCGGCCTATTAGACCTCCTAATGAATGAAAAAAAATATATTTTAAATAAATACATATAGATAATTAAGCAATTAAAAATTTAAGTTTTATCTTTGCTAAATTTATTTTTTAATAAATATATATGATAATGATATATTTAAAAATATTTTTATATTTTATTTATTAAATATTTAATTCTTTTAAGATATAGATAAAAAAGTACGTTCTCTTATTAATATTTTTTTATATTTTTATGATTTGATTGGATGTATTTTTTTAAAAAAATAAATTTTCAAATAGAATATATATATAATATTTATTTATGACAGATAAAAAAAAGTATATTATTTTTATTGATATTTTTTCTTTATGTTTGTAAGATTTGATTAGATATATTTTTTAAAAAGTAAATTTTCAAATAGAATTTACATAATTAAACCTGAGATGATAATAATTAAAAATTTTAATTTAAAAATATAAATAATATTTTATCGATATATTTATATATTTATATATATTGAAATATTTTTTGTTAGATTAATTTTGAAAGAGTTTTATTTTTAATAATAATTTTTTATATTTTTGTTATTGAATAATTTGTAACTACTATCATTTTACTTTTGTGAGAGATTTATATCTTCTTGCAATAAATATGTGGTTTATTGATGATTAAACATTTTTAATTTTCTTGATATTTTTTTCTTATAATCTAAAAATCTATTTGATTTAAAAGAAAATAGTATTTAGAAAATTGAAAAAAAATTAAAACTATATAGTTCTATTTGGATCACTTTTGAGATTTTAAGAATTTATGTGCATGTGCATATATTTCACTAAGTAAATAATACTGCTATGGTAACCAAAGTGATTTTTATTATTAATTCAAATCATCTTCTCATCTCTTTTCTTTTTGTCATGACCCAAATTGTTGGGCAGACTAGCACTAGAACCTAGATAAATTTAAGGCCTTAAAGGCCCGTAGTAAGCCTAAATTATGAATAATCTATCTATGTTATCATCTGACTCTAGAAATAGTAAATTCATATTATGACATTATTCAAATATCAGTCAATGAATAATTGTCCCAGCTTCATTATCATATATAACTCATAGTTCAAACTTATACACATTTATTAAAAATACATTTTTATATAAAATTTATCAGTTATAATATGGTTAAACTATTTATGTCATAAATTCTCCAAATTATCCAAAAAAATACTCCACAAAATTATTTATCAATACAATATAACTTTAGATAACCAAATATAAATTCATAATCCTAAACTGTGGAACCAAATAAAGATAAGTAAATTATGCAAACACATTATATAGTTCATATATTAACATTTTAAAAGCTGGAATCAAATAATGAATCTTTGTAGAGAAAGAAGCAGAGTCTTTATAAACCAGTAATACTTCTACTTCCTAGAAAAGTTTATGAAAAAGGGGGTGAGTTTCACAAACTCAGTGAATAATAATAAATAATGCAAACTCATACACTTAAGCAGCATGCTTTCACAATATATATGAAATAAATAGACATTTAACAAATACATGTCATAACATTAGCACCGTCAAATATATCACATTTAAGTAATCACAACATGTGAAAATTGATCAGTGGCGTTACAAATCCATCCACTGGCTCTGAGCCTAATTTTCTTATTTGATATGTTCCATTGTAATTTGACATAGATTTTAATTTAATTTTTTTTAAGATTTTAAGTGTTAATGTCATATGTATAAAATTATTGTGTTATTGAACACTTAAAGACAATTACTGAAATTATTAATTATAAAATTAATAAGCTCAAATCGAGCTCTTAATGAGCCTATTTCGAACTTGAGATCGAGCTTGAATTTGTACAAATGTATACGAGCTATTAAACAAGTCTAGTTCGAGTTTAATTCATTTACGTCATAAACGAGCTTCAAATAGAATGAGCTCAAATCGAATTGGAGCTTCAAATTTTCCAAATGAGCTAAGAACAATCTTTAATATAAAAGATCAAATTGAACTCGAGCCCAACTCGAGCTCGCATCAAAATGTGAAGAACTAAACTTGAACAACTCAGAATTCGGTTCGACTTGATTTATTTATAGTCATATAAAAACTTTAAATTGAATACAATTAAGATTTTAAAAGTATTTTAAAATTTAATAGATTTTTAATTCGATACGCCCTCGTAAGTTATAAATTGAAGTTCACAGTGTAAAATGCACATCCACAAAGTTCAAGCCCCTCTAGTAAATTAACCCCAAAGAAGTACTAAAAAGTTAGTAGGGCCAAATCTTAGAGGTTAAACAATATATTTAGCCAACATGAGGATGAAATTATGATATGTTAAATCTGAGTACTAAATAGTAATTTACCCGTTTATTTATGTAGGAGACGAAGCGTTCGCGCACTAGGACGATAAAGAAGAAGACCGCAGCGACGCAGTGTCAAGTTGTATCAAAGAGAAGAGGTTCATAAATTCCTCTGCTGTAATGATTGAAAGGAAGAAGAAAAGAGCGAGAAAGAAGGAGAGTTATTTTGAGACTATAAAAGATGTAGAAAGTACGCATGAAGAGAGAATTAGGGTTTCTCCTTATTTTCAGACTCAGAAACCGGAGATTGACAGCATTTCTAATTCTGCTCTTCAAGATTGGAATGGGAAGAAGAAGAAGAAGAATAAGAGACTCATTTCTTCGACTTTTGTTGAAAATGATAGAATTGCCTCTGCTCTTCTTGGAAAGAAACCAGAGAACTTTGTTAATGCGGAAGACAGGGAGAAGATAAAGAGGAGGAAAAGGAACAATGGTCCTATTGAGTCAAACAAGGATAGGGATTTGGGGATGAAAGAAGTAAATGCGGCTCCTAATACGAGAAAGAGTTTCGAAGACATGCTTAAGAAATTTGTATACAGAGGAGGCGTTGTTAGGGACAACAAGATTCCAAAGCCGCGAGTTTGCTCCCCCTATTTTGTAAAAGTTGATAAAAATGTGGAGAAAAAGAAAGAGGGCCACAATAACATGAAGAAGGAAGTAAAGGGCATGGCTGCTATAATTGATGGAAACTTGGAAAGTCAAGTGTTAGAAATTGGGGATATACCAATCACCGGGAGGCCAACGGAGATTGAAACACATACACAGCAGCAAGTCGGAATCAATGAGAGAGAGCTTATGAAAATCAAACCTCTGAAACCATGTGGTAGAGCCGGTCTTGCAGCTAAAAATATTTCCCCCTACTTCCAGAAGGTACCCAAGGAAGAAGAAGATTTGAATAACAGGACTGACAATGAATATGGGCAGAAAAAATCATCAAAGAAGTGTAAAAATGCATCTGTAGGAGCTGTTCCCACTATTGGATATGTCTCCCCCTTCTTTCAGAAGATACCCAGAAAGGAAGAAGCTGTAGACAATAACCCCGAGCAGAGGAAGACATCAAGGAAGAGAAAAAAACCGTGTGAAGGAACTGGTGCTACAATTCAAAATGTGTCGCCATACGTCAAGAAGGTACCCAAGGAACAAGAAGCTGAAGGTAGCAGCTTGATTGACAGCAAACATATGCGGAGAAAGTCATCAAAGAAAAACAAAGAAGAACTATGTGAAATAGCTGGTCCTACAGTTCGAAATGTCTCCACCTATTTCCACAAGGAAGAAGCTGCAGATAGTAACAATGGGCAGAAAAAGTCATCAAAGAAAAGAAAAAGATCAGCTAGGACTAGCATTGTTCTTACTGCTTCCCAAAAGAGGAGCGAAGCTTATCTAAGGAAAACACCAGATAACACATGGAAGCCACCTCAATCTGAACTTGGGCTTCTGCAAGAGAATCATGCACATGATCCCTGGAGAGTGCTGGTGATATGCATGCTCCTTAATTGCACGACTGGTACACAGGTATGCTCTTGGTCTTTTCTATTATGATTAGTTGTAGTATATGTTAATATGCTAGCGTACTCCTTTAAAAGTTGAGCTTTCTACATGAAAATACCATAGCACCCTGTATATGCTGTTCAAGTTCATGGGTCCATGCCAAAACAGATAGTTACACGTTCTGGTATGGCACTCAATATGTTGTATTGTTCTCATAGGTCTCCAGCAAGCTTGACTTCTGCTTATATTGTCTCTTTGTTTCATGATAAATGATCATAATGTGATAGCAAAACTGCTAAATATGGAAGTCATCTCCTTAGGAAATGAATATCTGTGTACTGATCGACACATTTGGAGAGCAGAATATGTTTGCCGATAACGGTGATAGAAAATAATGGATTGCTTTCCATATCACTATCTAGTTTTCTTTTCTGCTATTTTCTCATGTTGGTATATAGCTTCTGTTTTCTGTTGACATTCTTTTTATTGCCTTCACATCACATCTACTATATCACAAGGACCTTTTCTAATTTTTCCTGGTTGTTTGCTTGAAGTACTGTCCACTAAGCTCCCAAAAAACTGAGTTTCACGTTCAGAACTGCGAATCATCTCTAGGGAGTAAGTCTTGTCATGCATGGATGTTGGCTAATCCCTGTTTCCTTTACCTGTCGTTTTCTTTGCTGTTTTTTTTTTTAATATTTTTTTAGAAGTTCTCATTGCTGTTATCTTTTCTAATGTCCATTCCTCCATGGCTCTATAGTTTAGGCCTTTTTCTTTGAGGGAGAACAAGGAATGCAGCAGCAATAGTCAGTTTTCTGTTACAATAACATTCTTACACAATCTGCATAAGCAAGTGTTGCTAAATTAGAGAGAGAGAGAGAGAGAGAGAAGAAGAAGAAGAAGAAGAAGAAGAAGAAGTATTGCCTTCTCATTCACTGTTAAGTCTTAAACAACCTTGTTTGGTGTGGTAGCACATGATTAAATGCACACAATCAATGTAAGATGATCAGAAGTAGGCAAGGAAAGCACCTGTAGGCATTAGTTTAGTTTTTTCTTTCCTGAAGTGAGAGCAAGATCTATTGCATATGCTGTTGTTTGGGAAATGAAATGAACAATTAAGAGAGAGAGAGAGAACAAGAGAGGAAGTATTGCCTTCTCATTCACTATTAAGTCTTAAACAACCTTGTTTGGTTTGGTAGCACATGATTAAATGCACGCAATCAATGTAAGATGATCAGAAGTAGGCAAGGAAAGCACCTGTAGGCATTCGTTTAGTTTTTTCTTTCCTGAAGTGAGAGCAACTTTTATAAAATATTATTGCTAAAAATTGAATCAAATTTATCTTGCACATATCATAACTGGCATTCAACCATTCATTTTGATATATCAATAAGTTCATATTGCTTATTGCTTTCAAATACCAAATCATGGACTATTTTTCAATTCAATTCCAATAAGATGATGATAAGAGTCATCTAAAAATTATTGAATCTTTGAAAACTCTTGAAAACAAATGGAGTGGGCAGTTTCGAACCTGCAATTTGTTGAATTATCTTTAGTGAGATAGAAGATGAGAAAATTGAAATCTTAATATGGAGAACTCCTTTCAGGTAAGGCACCATGAATGGAGCCCATGATAAATACCCTTGAACAATTATATAAAAGAATTTAGTTTGACACCTACACCTATAACTGAATTGCATTTCACAATTCAAGAGGCAACAGTTGCAATAAGACTTCAAAGTTTTGTTGTTTTCCCATATTGGTAATTGGTGGCACCCCATATTTCAGTCCAGCTCAAAATCTATCAGTTATTTATGTTGTCACCACAGCAAAAGCATTAGAAAATAGGCACTGATGAAGGGAAGGGGGGCCAAGGTGACCATGGCTCCTCTAGGATTTGATAAAATTTATTAGTGGTAACAAGTAACTATGGTGTTGCTTTTTCTAGCGGCCAAAATTCTATGTCAAGCTACTAAGTTGGCCTGTGTTTGAGTTTTAAAAGCTGTATACTGATTTTTTATTTGCTTTCATTAATTTAGTTTTCTTTTTTCGCCTTTTTCCTTTATATTTTCTAGTTTTACTTTTTTGATTTTATTTATACTTCTTCCTTTTCCATTTGGTTAATCAATATACTTCATTTCACCAAATTAACCAATGTTGACATTATTTGTAGCGATAATCTAAAGGTAAGAATATAAGCTCAAGTAAGGAACATAAAACAACATAGATTTGACCGGAAACCATCGATCTTTTTTTTTTTCACTTGTTATAACACAAACACATCTAGAACTCTACAAGGCATTGCTATTGACTATGACTATTTCTAATCAATAACACCATTTTCCAAGAATATAATAAAATAGCAAGATAACATATTTTCTGGCGTAAATGTAACATATGCACTAAATGAGGTGCTAGCTTGATATGTTAGCCTACCTTAGACGAATCTCATATCGGCTAGGCACAAGATAAAAGTAATGTAATAATAATGGACAAGGCTTAGACTAGCAAGAAAGGCCTTTTGGGCTATGAGTTAGTTCTAGCCCAGGAACAAATCCATGCAGGCCTAAGTGGATTTAACCTAAAATGGACAATATCTTGCTAGGCTTGAGATTCGACAGACTTGGTATTAGTGCCAAGCCTTGTCCTTGTGGTTGGTGATGGGGCAAACCTCAGCGAGGACACTAAGTCCCTAAGGAGGGGGGTTGGGGGAGTGAAGTGTAACATCCGCACTACAAGAGGTGCTAGCTTGAGATGTTAGCTTACTTTAGGCAAATTCAACATCGGTTAAGCACAAAGTGAAAGTGATGTATATAAGAATAGGAAGCCGTAGACTACCAAGAGATCTTTTAGCCTATGAGTTGGTTCTAGCCCAGGGACAAGTCTGTGCGGGCTTGAATGGGTTTGGCTCAAAGCAGACAATATTCTGCTATGCCTGTGATGCCACAGGAAATTTGTGTAAGCTATCAAACAAAAACTTATAGTCTTCACCTTGTCTAGTTAGGATGTTTTAATTAATAGTTACTGAAACATAAGTATCAACATCAATGATTCTATTGCTGGTGTGATGGAATTTCATGTTTATTGGACCAGATTCTGAGTAGTGGGAGGTATTGAGTCCAATATGATTTCCTTTATTGGTCAAAGAACTTGCTGATAATAGAGTATCAGGAGGGACATCGGAAGAGTTTAGGGCAATTAGTTCTCAACAATTAGAGCTACAAACAAGGTGATTGTTTATGGAACAATATAAATAATTGATTTTAAAGAAAAACCTAAGAGTTAAAACTAAATTGAAGAAGAAAATACAGTACATAAATTGATTGTTATTGTCCTATTTATTCTAGTTAGGGCAATTCCTATTCTAGACCGAAAAGCATTTCTAATTTGTTGATTGGAATCCCAAACAAATAAGGATAACCAAAAAACTTCAAATTTAACTTGGATGCTCCTACATGATTCCTCTGGTTTGAAAAGAATTCGGCTCCGTTAAGAAAAGTTTAGATATATAAGCCATAAGAATAGGATCAATTCGCCTAAACTCCTCTTTAGAATATTAGAGCTTTTTCAAGAGCGAACATCATCACAAGCCATTAAATAATCATTCTTCTTTTGTAAGCAAAGGTGATTTTCCAGCCTGGTCAACCTCATCTGTTTTGTTTACTAAACCATAGACAATCCCCGTCTCACAAAATGCACCTTCAAACTTTTTAGCACTCAAATACCCATTTATGTTTCTGGTTGTAGAACTCTTAGTTGCCAATTGCTTTTACCTCTTCCTTAAGAGGATGCAAAGCGTACTTCTTGTTATCTTGTAGGAGGAGTAAGTATTAGGCTTTGTCTTATTATCCATATCTTGATCAAACAAACAGAGCCTTCCAACAAGAATATACCCAAAATCCATTGGCACAGCGTCACATAAAGCTTCATCTTCCAACTTACCTCCTATAGTGAATTTGACCAAACATTGAGAAGTTACTAGCATCTCGTGCCCCTTCTTTAGTAAGAATGAGAATGTTTTGTTATAGGAAGCTTCAATTTTTCCACACTTCTTTAGATATGGTATTTCCATTCTTCCTTCATCAATGACAAGATCACTAACACTACCACTGTAAAAAACATGTGTACGAAAAATAATATCCCTCCAATCTTCCTCTTAATCTTCGATCGTTGTTGTCATCACGCTTCATACCACCAAAGACTCGATTTACATAAATTTCCTCTATCTCCTCATTTCATTCATTGAAAACTGGATCTAACTCAAATTCAGCTAAATTCGCCCTCTGTTGCGGATAAGAGAATGAAATATATCCCTTGTCTCCACAAGTAAAACATTGAACCTGATAAATGCTGCCTCCTTTATTTGCAGGTGAACCAGAATTATTGTCCTCCATAAGCTACAACATTTTCCCCTTTTTTTTTTCTTTCAACATTGGTTGCAACCACTTGGTTTTATTTGTTGCAGCAGCCCGTGAATTTGTGTTACAAATCAGTTCCATAAATGGTTTTCTGGCACCATAATGGAAAACTCGCTTTTTTGGTGGCTAAAGCATGTCGATGAGCATCCTCTATATTGTGTAAACGAGCTACTCCCACCTCATCTCTAATAGACTGACTTAAACTGGTAAGGTAGCAAGCAGTAATTTGTTCATTATTTTCAGATAAGCCAACTGGAATCGATAAGTTTTGAACTTAGCAGTGTACTCCTCTACGAACATGTTGTTTCACTTCTCATACAATTCCATTGTATAATCAACAGGTAAAAATTGCTTTTGCATCTTAATTTTCATGCATCCCAAGTGCTGGATTTAAGCTTGCCTTTTGCACGTTGCTCTTCAACTCTCTTCCACTATTGAAGTGCAGTACTCTTTAATTTAAGCTTTACAAATAGAACCTTTTGATTGTCAGCCATGGGTTACCATTCCAGTATTTCTCCAAACTAGCTTACCAATCTAAATAATTCCCTGCATGTCATTTTCCATGAAAATCAGATACTTCAATCTTCACTCCACCATTCAAATCAAGATTGTGTAGGAATTTCTCTCTCAATTTAATTAACATACTATATAGGAATCCTAAATAAATAAGGAAATCTAGAAAAACTTCCAATTTAACTTTGATGATCTTGCATCAGGGAGGCACGTCTTTCTTGCATCCTAAAGACAGTGTGCATCAAAGCCATAAATCTTGAACTTGCTGGAGTTCACCTTTCCTGAGCTTGGTAGAGATGCTAATGCTAGATCCCTTTGCACCTTGCTCCTTAGGCTTTCCTTTAAGAACCAAGGACTTCCTAGCTTACCCACCCATTTTATATGGACTTAAACTGTCCTCTTTTTTATTTAAGGTGCCAATCGGTTGGCCTCTTTTTTCTTTTGGTGCCTCATGCTAGTTTAAAAGTAAAAACATCATTTTGTTAGATAATGAGAAGCAATATTTGGAAAGTGAAAAAAAAAGGTTTGTTTATGTGAAAAGGGGAACTTAGTTCCCATGAAGAGAAAAATGCAAAGGAAAATTTAGTTTCCACGAGATAAAAATGCAAGTTCAATTTCTAATTGTTGTAATTGCATTTATCCTCTTATGACATGACATCTATCTATAATTTATAAATGTGCATTTTTTACAACAAAATTTGTGGAAATTACTCCTTTGAAGGAATAGAGTACAAATTTTAAATTGAATATTTGATTTTTGTATTCTGGATGATGATATACTTATTAGTAGGAGGAGAGTCTTAACTCAGCATCATGAAGCAAAACCTATAATTACTACTGAGATGTGGTTAACCTCATTCCCATGTAAATTTAGCATCTGTTATATCCTATTGCCCCAATAATTTATGTATTCATTGGTTTGATTTTGTGGTGCTCTCCTTTGCTTACAACTTTAGTTCAACTGCTTAACAAATGACATGTCCTATCTATTCTAGGTTCGGAGAGTTATAGAAGATCTCTTCACTTTATGTCCCAGTGCAGAGACTGCCATTAAGGTCATGAAAGAGGAGATTGAAAGAATAATAGAACCTCTAGGCTTGCAGAAGAAGAGGGCAGTGATGATACAACACATGTCTCAGGAGTATTTGGAAGATCACTGGACCCATGTTACCCAGCTGCATGGCGTGGGAAAGTGAGTCCAGACGTCTTCCCTCTTTCCTTCTCTTCTGAGGTAGTTTCTGCATTGCATTGAAGCCAACTCAAACTTACATTTTGTGGGACTTCCGTCTTTGATTGTTCAGGTATGCTGCTGATGCGTATGCAATATTCTGTACGGGGAAGTGGGATCAGGTGCGTCCCGCTGATCACATGCTAAATTATTACTGGGAGTTTCTACATAGAATCAACAATGCTTCATCATAGATATTATTTTTGTTTATTTAACTTATTTGATTTTTGATGTACATATAGATCCCTCTTAACTTTTAGGTAGTGCTGGAAACGAAGGAAGGTTATATTTTTGAAGGGGAATTCTTTCAATTCATGATTTTTTTTTTTTTTGGTAAAAGAGGAATAGGACTTACTTTTGCTTAGTGCTGTTATTTCGGCATATGAACTCCTCTCAAAACGTGTAGAGGATAGGGGGAGTTGTAGTGTCAGTCAATGCAACCTAAAATTCCTATTTTGAGGCAAAATTTGTTGATGTATTGAATTTATTACGTTTTTATTATTCCGCTTAACCATATGAACTTCTGAGAAAATTATAAATTGATTCCTATTTCCTTTTCACAAAAACTCTTGTGGCACTCTTCATTTTATTGGCTCATAAAACACTTCAATTTTTAAAGTTGTATCCACTAAGTACTTCACATATTTTCGACATCATAGGGAAGGTTGGGACTGGTTGAAGATGGATTAGACATCGATGATGGTTGAACTCTCATTTCCCTTCCAGCGGGTGAGAAGGATCTCTGGCCTTGAAAGTTTCTTCTCTTCCTCTCTCTCTTCTCCTCTCACTCTCAAAACCCTATTCTCTTCTGCTTCAATCTTCAGCTCTTCTTCAAACCAGGAACATCTAACATGACCATTTATACAGATTTAGCAGTACAAGTTCCTTTCTCTGAGTAACCTTTCAACTCGCCTGTGCGTAAAATCGTGAAATGCGATCAGAAACTTTGCAATTGTTTTTTTTTTTCTTCACGTAAAAATTTGCGATCGTATTTAATCTAATACTAATAAATTAAAGCTCAGGGTGAGAAAAATTTGTCAACCATAAGTCAATATTTTGAAATTCTAATTTTTTTATGTACAAAAAAAATATTGTGACATTTGTTTGAATCAACTGGAATCTTTGGATATAAAATGCCCATGGTGCCCTTGGATTTTAAAGTTTGCTTTAAAGGGTGAGTATGAAATTTAAATTTTAAAATTGTTACTGTTCTACTTTAATAATGACAAAAACACGTACTTTAAGAAGGCAATAGTTTATCCACATGCAAAGTCCTAAATTTCTCTCTCATCTCTCCTCTTCCTCTCTCACAAATGTTTTCTAGCTCTGTTTCTATCTATCACAGCTTTCTAATCACCACTAACTAATACGCAATCGCCATATCAAGCCAAAGGCTTATGATTGAACTTAAACCTCTCCCTGCAAATGACACTATCATAGCCAACTCCTCTCGTCTCTCTTTCTATTCCCCTTTAACGATCCTTACCCGTATACCTTCTCTCTCTCTCTCTCTCTCTACAATCCAAAGATACCCATAAAAGCTGCCATCAAAAGATCAATAAAGCCAATCATGAAAATAAAACCAAACACTTTCCAAGCCAATAAAATCCGATCCTAAACTAAGATTGAGTTAAAATCTGCAAATCTGGTAATGATGCAAGGATGAAGCAGATTATACAATGTGACAATATATGCATGGAGGTTACGAACTAATTTAATTTTTTGTGAGACTCCCTGCATGTGTATCATTTTGAATAATGCCTTAGAGGCAACAATTTGAGTAATGCCGAAATAATAAACAGAAAAGAATGTTAGCCCTAGTGACTCCAATATTACTTCAAACATCTTTTGCCCGATTACAATGAACCAAAACATGATTAATGTCTTCTAATTCATCATAAAAAAGATATATATCCACCATATTAATACCTTTCCTTCTCAACCTATCTCTAGTAGGAATCACATTTGGAAGGGCACGCCAAAGTCCCTAATTTTGGTTGGTACCCTAAGCTTTCAATCCTTGTTCCATTCCCCGTTAATTCTATTAGGTTCCCAACCTGGAACTCTAAGGCCTACACGATACCCTGTCTTCTCGCTGTAACTGTCTTTCTTCTCAAAATGTCACATCCACGAATAAGGCCTACTAGGTATATTAAGAAGAAGTTTCAAAATGGCTCTAACATCTCTAAAACTAAAAAGATGAATAAGCTTCGATGCATCCCATTTCCGCTACTCAGGAATAAATAACTTACTAACCTATAAATCTTCCCCCACGATACTCTGCCCATCCTCAATAAAAAAAAGTGTCCTCTTTCGATAACCATGGATCACTACTAACCCTTGAAACTCTCCCCATTCCCAACTCTCCATCGTGCTCCCTGTTTTAACATCTTAAGAAAGAAGATAATACCCTTCTACACAAAACTTTGATTACTACCCATGGTAGCATTAAACAGGTCCTTATCACCAAAATATTTGGCTTTGAAACCTTATAAAATGGGTGCTAGTTTTGGTCAATAACCTCCACCCTTGCTTCCCTAACATAGCAACATTAAAACTCTAGAGATCACAAAAACCAATCCCACCATCCTTTTTCCTACCACACATCCTGTCCTAGGAATGCTAATGGATACCGCTCCCCTCATCCTTCTTCGAACTCCACCAATACCTGTTTATCATTTTTTGCAACTCATCACAAAGGGAAAGAGCAAGTAAGAAAACACTCATAGAATAAGAATGGATGGCCTGAGCAACAAATTTGATCAAATTTTCTCTACTCGCCCTTGACAAATGTTGATTATTTTTTTCCAAACTTCATCCTGTAAAAAATCAAATCTCTGCTTTTTACTTCGACCGACTAGAGAAGGAAGTCTCAAATATTTACCGCCCTCTAAAGAGCTATGAACTCTAAGAATCATTTCTCTACTTGCCCTTGATAAACGTTGATTTTTTTTTCCAAGCTTTATCCCGTAAAAACCCAAAGCTCTGCTTTTTTACTCCGACCTACTAGAGAAGGAAGTCTCAAATATTTACCACCCTCTAAAGAGATATGAACCCCAAGAATAGATGAAATGTGATTCTCACTGTCAGATATCCTAAAGCGATCCCATACTCCCTCAAAATATTTTTTACCCTATTGAATTCTTCCTCATTTGCTCTAAAGAAAAAGAAAGAATCATCGGCAAACAAAAGGTGAGAAATTCTCGAACACTGCCCCCTGCCTGACACCCATGACGCATCCCCTCCTTTCCACCTCAGAAAACAACAAAGAAAGACCCTCAGCACAAATAAAAAAGAAATATGGTGACAGACGATCACCTTGCCTAAGACCTCTACCCAGGGTAATAGGGCCCACCTCCATCCCATTAAGCAAGACCGAATAAGAAATATTTGTCAGACACATGGACGTCCAATGAATCCAAGCTTCATTAAAACCTAGGGCACGCATCATGTCCTTCAGGAAATCTCAATTAAACCGGTCATAGGCTTTGCTAATATCTACCTTAAGGGCACATATACCGGCCTTACCCTGATGTTCCTTTTCAAAAAATGGAGAGTTTCAAAAGCCAACAAAATATAAATAGTAATCATTCTGCCCACTACAAAAGCTGACTAGGATTCTGAAATCATGTGGAGTAAAATCTTTTTAAGTCTATTGGCTAGGACTTCAGAAAAGGTTTTATAAAATACATTACATAGTGAAATTGGTCTATGGTCTTTTAAACTAACAGGACTATCCTTCTCAGGGATAAGCACAATTAACATATCAGTTAATGAATTAGGGAAAATACCTCGATGAAGCTAGTCGCTACACCCTTTAAACACATCATCCCCGACAGTTGGCCAATATTTTTTTTTTAAAAAAACATGATTGAGCCCGTCTGGCCCTGGCTCTTTGTTTGGATGCATTTGAAACACAACTTCCCTGACCTCCTCCTTAGTAATTGACATTGTCGACAAAACATTATCTACATCTAACACTTTTCAACTGATCAACCCAATAAGCCAATCTCTATCTGAATACGATTGCTCAAAGACCTTTTTAAAATAGTCCTGCACTATTAATTTCAAACCCTCTTTTGTTGTAACCCAGCCACCTGAATCATCCTGAAGCTTCTTAATTTTATCAGATTGACGTTGTGCCTTGATTTGATTATGAAAGAATTTGCTATTTTGGTCTCCATGAATGTATCAAAATTGTTATTGCACCATGAGGAGAGCTATTTTTTTGTTTTTGCTTCTGCAGGTCCCATTCTTCCACGCCAACAGCACGTCTTCTGTAAGAGAAGGACACTACAGTCGCACCTTCGACATCTGCTCCTCCTACTGCTCAGCTCGAGGCCTCTTCATCTTTGGTATCTCGCATGGAATGTTTAGAGGGCAAGCTTGACTCCTTTACTTCCACGGTCACCAAGGTCCACATTGTACTGCATGCCGTTGCGCGCCATTTGGGGTTATCTTGGCCCCTGCCCTCTGCTTAGCTGTGAGTCTACCTCCTCCACAGGGAAGCTTTCTTTCCTTTTTCTTTCATTTTTCATATTCTTTTTGGAAATTGAGCCTCCCTTTGTGTTGTTGATGATTCCACATAGTGGACAATGTGAGGAGTAAGTGTGGGGGAGGATGTGCCTTTCGAAGTGCTTGCTTATGATTTAATTGTTTTTTTAGTTTATTTTTGAATAATTCATTGATTACTTAGTATTATCTTACTTATTTCATGAGAATATACAAAATTTTTGCAAATTTCCTTCTTGTCTTGAAGTGTGATTGATTTTCTCTTTTGAGCTCATGGGAAGCATCATTTGCACTTTAACTAGTTTCTTTTGCATTAAATTGGCTCTTTGGAATTTTAGGCAAGTAATAGTAGTCTTTTTTATGATCTTCTATCTTCTCCATACCGTAGATAACATCCCTTAATCACTCTATTTTTGTGCAAATCATTTAGACTTCATTAATAAGTGGAACTTTAAATTGCTTGTGCTTAATTCATTATTGTGCACATTTTAAAACTCTGTTTAACTTATCTGAAGTGTTACTTTTGGATGTTTAGATGTATGATTTGGAAGGATGGAGGATGCAAATCGCGAAAAGCGATGTAAAAGGTGAGGAATAAAAGAGAACGAAAAAAGCGGTAATGCACATGAGTTCTCTAAAAAGTTGCAAAAAAAAAGAAAAAAAAGAAAAAAAAGCGAAAGGAAAAAAAAATTTGTAACGAATAAATGAAAAACGATGAGTGGAGAAGGCACCTTCCTTCCTTTTAAAAAAACTGACACCATGTTCTAGAGTATTGTATTTTAGTAGGTTAACCTTATGTTTTGGGATGTGGCAACTTAAATTATGATGGAACTTAATAAGTTGTGTGAGTAAATTTTCAAGTCTTTATGTTTTTTACTTAATGGGATTCCTTGAGGTTGTTGTGTATTGATATGGTGTTGATGGAATAAACAATGATGATTATTACCTTACTTCTCTTTCTTTCCAAATTTTCAATATTTTGTAAAAAGAGTGCTGTTTTGGGGTGAAGTGTGTTTGTTTGTTAGATTGATTGAGACTTTGGTCATGCTTGAGGACAAGCATGGAATAAGTGTGGGGGAATTTGATAACTTGTAAATTTAGCATAAAATGTTATATATTTGATTATTGTTTATGGGTGATTTTTGGCTTAAATGAAGACTTTTCACTTGGTTTTTATATTTTCCATAGGAAATGCTACATTTGGCCAAAAGGAAGCTTTTGAGGCTAATTTCGTGAAGTTTTGATGAAGCTATCAAATTGGTGCTAAGTCTTCAAAAATGCTTCTGGAAGTCTGCAGTTAGCGCTTGGGCAATTACAGGGAGAGACCAGTCCAGGAGAGAGAATAGCTACTGGAAGTATTGTAATAGCGCTTGGGCAAGCGCTATGTAGCCAGCCCGTAGGAAAAAGAAACGCTTCTGGAAGTCTTGGCATAGCGCTTGGGCAAGCGCTACGCTTTTCGCACCTACAGCTAAGAGAAAAGCTCTTGGAAGTTTTGTAATAGCGCTTGGGCAAGCGCTAAAGAGCTGCGACCTGGATTTTTGCAAATCTTACCAGACGCCGGGAATTATTTTAAAGTGCAAGCTGGCTCAATTTTTTAGAGATTTTACAGATAATTAAATATTTTAGATTTATTTTAAAAAAAGATATTATTTAGTTTTAGGGATTTCTTTTTCTCATATATATTTTGGAAGGATTGTAAAAGGGGTTCTTCTCCTCTTCCTCTTGACTTTCATTTCTACGCTTAAATTAAAATAACAGATCTATTTTTATTTCTTCGTTTTCTTCACAGCCATCAGCGGCTAAGCTCAATATTTTCAGTTAAGGGTTGAATTCAAGCAGGGATTCTTCATAATCATGAGATCTAAATGCGATAAGTATACTCTTCAAATTTGATTGGATTTTGTGTGTTTTCTGAGTTTATCAGAAACCTCATCTCTAGTGTTTTCTTATTATTTGTTCAATAAGGGCCCATTGTTCAATCTATAGGAAAGCACACAGTTATCAATAAGGTTGAGATTCATATTGTCTAACTGAATTGAATAAGTAGCAAATAATATAATTTGATTGCGTCCAAGCCTTCGGATTATATTATAGAAACCCACAATCTGTTTTAAATGAACCGCACTTTTGAGTTTGTTGAATAGGGCGGGGTCTTTCTAGTTTGTACTGCTATTAGTGAATTAAATTTCATCGCTTGTTTAGGGTTGTTCGCTGATTAGGGATTATTCGAGCGCTTTGTCTGTTTAATCTAATATTACGGAAAGACTTTTCAGAGGCGCTTGTCCAAGGATTATAACCTGTCAATCTTTCAATTTTTAGAATTTTTTTATATCAATGATCGATCAAGAGAATCTCATGCTGTGAATCACCTTTGGCTGAATCATTTCTTCTATTGGTATTTAATATTTATTTTAGCGCTTTTTGTTACTTAGTTATTATTTTCAATTGCTATTTGATCAAAACCCTCTCTTTTTATTTATTTGTCTTTATAAACTGGTTTCAAATTAAAAATCAGGTTTGTTAGTCTCTAGGGTTCGACCCTTCTTTCCCTATCTATAATTTATCTAGATTAGGAAACCAGAAATTCTTTTTGGTGGTTTCGACACTCATCACAGAAGATCTTCTCTTTAGACACATGTACTCGAGATCCACAACAAACAAATTATCTACCTACGCGAGTTTAAAAAAAACATCGTGCTGAGTGTAAAACTCAGTGGTACTCAACAATATATATGCATCACATAGAAAACAGGTATGGTTCATTAAAACCATACACAATATCAATATATATATATAGCAGTTATTATAATAGTCCACAAAGGCAACTTATTTCTCAACCAATCATGCAATATAATTTATAATCAAGACATGCATGGCATAAGAGCATATCACATAATGTAAATATCTATATCATGCCATAAGTATACATGTTGCTTACTATAATAATTTCTCACAGTACGAGTGGTTATGTTCACATTTTTACTCCATGTTTCTAGACTAAAAACACATAATCAGTTCATATACAAGTTTACTTGCATTATAGAAAATCACTTCAATCAATATATATAAGAACAAACTCATATAGGTGTTTATTCACATAGCAAGCAGTTAAGTAATCTCATAGGATTCTATTTGGAACTTAATATAAGGATTACAAACACTTATATATTAATGATCATATTTCTGCATATTCCAAATGTACACTTCATTAAAATGTCATTAAGACACAAACTACATCAGAATGAATTCAGAATATATTTCGTATTAGATAAATTTAGAGCACATCTATTATTTCAGGATATAATCATAATATGTACCATTATAAATGGATTACAGTCTTAATGCTAAATCAGAACTTTATTAGTGTCATTGACAAATCAGAATATCATTGGAGCATGTATACAATTACAAAAATATTTCAGAACACATACTATTACAGTATGATATCAATCACATTCTTTAATCTTTTTATTTATGGGCCTTATTAGTAACTTAGAAGAAAAAGAAGCAGAATAGGTATCAAATTCAGAATCAGAATGGCATAATAGCCAACAAAACAGATTTAGGCAGAAGCCTACAGAACGGTGGCATAAGCCTACAGAACGTTGGTGTGCATCTGCAACCTGAGTGGGACACTCTGTGTCCAACATATGATCATAGCTCAAATCCAGTAATCAATAGAATGATCAGTCTATCAGTATCAGTATATCCACATTCGTACAACTATTTAACCAAGTACATAATAAGGGCCCAAATGTTTAGTTATAGTTCTTTACATTTGTATGCGAGTCCAATCAGAGATAGAATCTCAGAAGTTCAATTATAGCATCACAGACATTCATAGACATACCTGATTGCGTCTTCAACCTCATTATACACAAAGGAACTCATAGGTCCGCATGTGTCACAATACTCATTGCATATTCCCCATGTTAACATTTATATTCATAATATCAATATATCATTTGTTTATCACTGTCCAATCATATAAGGAACAAGTACATAATCACTTCACATACTTGCCTCACTTCAGCTCCATATCAATCATGGTTCAACTATTTAACAAATA
>CANUEX010150462.1:0-13650 GCA_948099535.1 Jatropha multifida | reverse complement strand
TATAAACTCTCTAATAATATTTAGAATACTCTGCATATTTTATTTAATTCCGCAGTTAGGATGCTTGAACGAATATTGGCTTGTAATAGAATTATCATGTGGTTATAAATAAATTGTGGAGTGTAAATGACCATCTGGAGACTGTATAGTTTGATCATATTATGACAAATAACTATTTGTATGAGATTATTTTTATTATATGATTATGGGCCTGAGCTGCGAATAGTATTTAATACTAAGGCTGGGTCAGCATCATTTACTCTGATTGTAATATGAAAAATATCATAATATGGGCTTACTATTCTGATAGTCAAATGTTAATAAGAATGGAATTTGATAGTTTAGGCTTACTACGGGCCTTGGGTGCCTTAAGCTTACCTAGGTCCTAGTGCCGGTCCGGCCCACGGTTTTGGGTCGTGACAATACACCTTCAAAAAGTCGCAGGTGCATTGCACAATCCAAAAGACATTCTCCTATATGCAAAAGTACCATAAGGGCAAGTGAAAGTGGTCTTTTCTTGATCCTCGGGAGCTAAGGGAATTTGGAAATACCCTGAATAACCATCTAGAAAGCAATAGTAAGGATAACCTGTAAGTCTTTCAAGCATTTGATCAGTGAAAGGTAAAGGAAAGTGGTCTTTGCGTGTTGCTTTATTCAATTTACGATAATTAATACACACACGCCAACCTGTGATAGTTCTAGTAGGAATTAACTCATTATTAGTATTAGCAATAACTGTCATACCTCCTTTCTTGGGAATAACTTGCATAGGGCTTACCCAATTGTTACCCAACTCTACTTCCTTCATGTTTGGATTCAGTCTCCTTCGGTGCTCAATTGTACGCTTGTAGTCTTCCTCCATCAAGATCTTATGCATGCACACACTTGGATTAATCCCTTTCAAATTTGCAATTGATCATCCCAAAGCTTTTTTATGCTTTCTTAAGACCTACAACAACCTTTTCTCTTGATCAATTGATAAGTGAGAGGAAATAATAATAGGAAAAGAATCATTATCACCTAAGAAAGCATATTTAAAATGAGAAGGAAGATGTTTTAGTTCTTGCTTTGGTGGTTTGCTCTTTTCCTCACTTTTGGTGTTTTGAACATTAGTATTAATGTTATCAATGATTGATGTATTTTTAGCATGAAAAGTGTCTTCCACACAATCATCAACAACGTTAATTCTAAAACAATCACTAGAATTCATAGGAAATTTGCAAGATTTAATAACATAAAAAACAATTTCCTCCTAACCTACTCTTAAAGTTAGTTTACCTTCATGAACATCAATTAAGGCTCTTGCGGTTGCAAGGAAAGGTCTTCCAAGGATGAGGGATCCTTCTCTATCTTCATCAATGTCAAGGATAACAAATCAACAGGAAAAATAAACTTACCTACCTTGATGAGTACGTCTTCCACAATTCCCCTCGAGTATTTGATCAAGCAATCTTCTAATTGTAGAGACATCCTTGTTGGCTTCAGTTCTCCCATCCTTAGTATCTTAAAAACCTCATAAGACATAAGATTAATACTCATAAGACATAAGATTAATACTTACGCCTAAATCAGCTAAAGCCTTATCAAAATCAAGATTTCCAATATTACAAGGGATAGAAAAACTTCCTAGATCCTTTAACTTAGGAGGCAATTCATTTTGAATGATTGCACTACATTCCTTTGTAAACATTATCGTTTCTTGATCTTCGATCTTCCTTTTCTTGCTCAAGATCTCCTTTAAGAATTTTGCATAACTGGGCATTTGAGCAAGAGATTCAGCGAAAGAAATATTTATTTGAAGCTTTTTGAACACATTAAGAAATTTGAGGAAGCTTTTATCATCCTTGGATTGCTTGAGTCTTTGAGGTGGGACATAGGGTTTTACCTCCTCTTTTTCTTCAAGATCAATAATGGGAATGTCCTTCTTCTCTTTCTTTCCTTTCTCCTCCTTGGTTGGCTCCTCTAATTCTTTACCACTCCTTAAAGTAATAGCTTGTACATGTTCTTTAGGATTTTTCTCAGTATTACTAGGTAACATACCTTGAGGTCTTGAGGCCATCATGCTTGCAAACTATCCAAATTAGATCTCCAAATTCCTAATTGCTGCTTGTTGGGTTTTGTGATTTTCCCTAGTTTCATTCATGAACTCCATGTGGGATTTGGAAAGATTAGTAAGGAGATCATCATGAACCTTTTTCTCTTGGGATAGAAAACCTAGTGGTAGATTCAAGGCGTTGTTTGGATTCCCATAAGAAAGATTAGGGTGATTTCTCAACCTATTGTCATAAGAGTTAGAATATGGGTAATTCTTCCTTCCTTGATTCATCATGTAGTTAACTTGTTCCAAAGTTTGAGGATTTAAGGTATCCAACATGCATTCCCCAACTCCATGTTGACTGTTACACCTGTCGCATGTTTGCACAATAGAATTAACGGAGTTAGTGGCCAATAAATCCAACTTTCTTACCATATTGTCCACCTTGGCATTAAGCGTGGTTATGGTATCAATCTCATAAACTACTAGAGTCCTTTTTCTTTTTGAAGTATTTTGATAATGGCTATCGCTTGCCATCTCTTCTATCAAATCATAAGCTTCATCAATCCCCTTTCTTTCAAAAGATCCTCCAGCAACTGCATCCAAAGTAATTTTAATGTTAGGAGAATGAATTATAAAAAGTTTGTACTTGTAACCACTTAGGTAGAGCATGATGTGGACACTTCCTCAACAGGTCTTTGAATCTTTCCCAAGCTTTATACAAACTTTCTTGATCATGATGGGCAAAGGTCATTATCTCATTGTTCGGCTTGGTTGTCTTTGAAGATGGAAAGAATTTTGCCAAAAATTTTTGGGCTAACTCCTCCCATGTAGTAAAACTCTCTGTAGGGCATGATTGTAACCAAACACGTGCTTTATCCCTCTAGGTAAAAGGAAATAATCTCTATTTGATAGCATCCTCAGAAACTCCATTTTATTTAAGGGTATCGCAAATCTCTAAGAAATTTGTGATATGGGCATTGAGATCCTCACTAGGTAAACCTCCGTATTGGATTAAGGTACAAAGCATCTGGATGATGGCAAGTTTTATTTCAAAGTTGTTAGCTTCTACCCTAGGTCTAGTGATACTTGAAGTGGTTCCATTGAGAGAAAAGGTAGTATAATTACGCAAAGTGCGAACAGGAGGTCTTTGATTTTGCTCCTACTAGTGCTGCAATATCTCTTGTTCCTCTAGCTCCACTAAATCGTGTATTTCATCTTCTAATCCAGCCATGTTTGATTGCCTTCGTTGTTCACGCTCTCGATTACTTCTTGTAGCATAATACCTTTGACAAGTCCTTTCAATTTTCGGATCAAAGACTAAAGGTTCAATACTACAAGATCGTCTTTGCATAAACACCTGAAAGGGTCCTGAGAAAAATTAAAACAAGCAAAAAATAAATGTCTAAATTAATAGTAAGTTAATTAGTATTGATATTGGTAATGCCAATTCCCAGCAACGGCACCAAAAACTTGACAGTGTTTTTCGCAAGTGTACAAAATCACAACAAGTAATAAAGAGTGAGTAGAGTATTGTCCCAAGAAGATTGTATACTAAGAACTAAAATTATCTTAATCTACTATTATTTAAACGATAATAAAGAGAATAATTATAGAAGTAAAATAAAATAGAATAAAACAGTAGAAAAGAATTCAAACAAGAATATTTGACCAAAAAAATCAAGGTTTAAAAGCTACTAGGGATGTTGATTTCACTTAACTCTACCTAATTTGCTTCGTTAGTTTGCTAATCAATTTTAATTGTTCAAGTAGAGGAAACAACTCTAAAGTCACTAACAAGCTCTCTCGATGTATTGTTTGCTATTTTAATCTCGTCTAATTACCTATCTCCCAATAGCGCAACCAAACATGAATTAAATCATTAAATTTTATGGTTTTTTCAAGAATTCATAACCTAAGGGCGTTAAATTATCAAAATCCCCATGAGTCAAATCCCAGAGGACCAGATGATGAATGTCACATTCGGTGCTAGAGTACCATCTTATTTTACCTAATAATTCTAGATCATATATTAGAAGTAGCTAAGTTTTCATAAGAAGGCAAGTAATATTTTTTTTAAAACAAGGTTTAAGGAAATTCCTATGAAAAATTTGTAAGAGTTTCCCCTAAAAATCAACTTACTACACAGAGAAAATAGATACACTTTCAATATTTATTTCTCTAAACCCCCAAACTCCAAATTAATACAATAAGTCTGGTGGTAGAGCTAGTCTATAGGCTAATGGTCCCACAGGCTCTAAGATCTTGTACGGACCTATAAACCTAAGACTAAGCTTACCCTTGTTACCAAATCCCAAAACTTTCGTCCATGGAGAAACTTTCAAGAACACTCTATCACCCACTGAATACTCAATATCCTTCCATTTAAGATCAGCATACGACTTCTGACGCTTTAAACCTTTCCCTGATGACTTTAACCTTATCCTCTGTATCTCGGATCAAATCGGGACCCACTATCTTACCCTCACTGAGATCCGTCCAACATAGAGGTGTTCGACACCTCCTACCATACAAAGCCTCGAATGGAGCCATTTGAATACTCGACTGATAACTGTTGGTGTAGGCAAACTCAACAAGCCGAATATACTTCTCCCAACTGCCTTCAAACTCTATCACACGAGCCCTCAACATGTCCTTAAGGATCTAAATCACCCGCTCTGATTGACCATCTGTCTGCGGATGGAAGGCTATGCTGAAATGCAGTCTTGTACCCAGAGCCTCATGTAGCTTCTTCCAGAATCTTGAACTAAATCTTAGGTCTTCATCAGAAATAATGGAAGAAGGAACTCCATGAAGTCTCACAACCTCATCAATGTAGAGCTCTGCATACTACTCCGTAGTGTAGTCAGTCCTAACATGAAGAAAATGTCCTAATTTAGTCAATCTATCGACTATAACCCAAATAGCATCTCTCTTCCAAGGTGTAGTAGGCAAACCAACCATAAAATCCATAGTGATCCTATCCTAATTCCACTCCAGAATAGAGATAGGGTATAGCAAGCCCAATGGGACCTGATGCTCTGCCCTTAACCTGTTGACAGGTCAAGCATCTCGACACAAAATCCACAATGTCCCTCTTCATAGCTGGCCACCAATACTGTATCCTCAGATCCTGATACATCTTATAACTACCTGGATGCATAGAATACGGACTACTGTGGGCTTCCTCTAAGATACTACTCCTCAAATCCTAGATCTTAGGCACACAGATCTAATCCCCAAAGTTTAAGCAATCATCCCTAATCTCAAATCTCTTCTTCTTACCCTCTCTAACTAGGCCTTTCCACGAGGCAATAGTCTTATCACCCTATTATGCATCTCTAATCTGCTGAAGTAGGCTAGGTCTTACCCTAAGCTCTGCTACAAGGGCACCATCTCCAGCCACTAATAACTGAACATTCATTGCACGAAGGGCAACTAAAGACTTCCTGCTGAGTGCATCTGCAACTACATTAGCTTTTCCCGGATGGTAATCTGTGGTGAAATCATAATCCTTAAGTAGCTCTAACCATCTATCCTGCCTCAAGTTAAGCTCTCTCTACGTAAGTAGATACTTAAGGCTCTTATGATTCGTAGACAAATGGCATCTCTCACCATGCAAGTAATGCCTCCAAATCTTCAAAGCGAAGACAGTAGCTGCTAACTCCAAATCATGGGTAGGGTAGTTCTTCTCATGTGGCTTAAGCTATCGAGAAGCATACGCAACTACCTTGCCCTCCTGCATAAGTACACAACACAGTCCATTATGTGATGCATCACCATAGACATCATATGGTCTGCCTGGAGCTGGCTATATCAAAACTGGAGCCTTAGTAGGCATCGCCTTAAGCCTCTCAAAACTACTCTAGCATCTATTAGTCCACTCAAATCGGACATCATTACGAAGAAGTCTAGTCAAAGGGGCTACAATAAGGGAAAACCCCTTGATAAACCTCCTATAATATCTAGCCAAACCTAAGAAACTACGGATCTCTGTGACATTCTTAGGTGGCTTCCAATCAAGTACTGCCTCAATCTTCTTCGAATCTACTCGTATACCCTCTACAGAGACGACATGTCCTAAGAAAGTAATCTCAGTCAACCAAAACTCACACTTACTTAGCTTAGCATACAACTGTCGGTCTCTCAAAGTCTGCAAAACTGTCCGTAAGTGATGATCATGATCCTCTCTAGTTGGAGAGTACACCAAAATATCATTAATGAAGACCACTACGAACTAATCCAAGTAAGGATGGAAGATCCGGTTCATCAAATCCATAAACACTGCTGGAGCATTAGTCAACCCAAAAGGCATCACCAAAAACTCATAGTGGCCATATCGAGTCCTAAAAGTAGTCTTAGGCACATTCGATTCTCTAACACCCAACTGATGATACCCTGATCTCAAATCAATCTTCGAGAATACAGTAGCCCCTCTCAACTGATCAAATAAATTGTCTATCCGAGGCAATGGATAATGATTCTTCACTGTCACCTTATTAAGCTGCCTGTAGTCAATGCATAATCTCAAAGTGCCATCCTTTTTCTTCTTAAACAATACTGGAGCGCCCCAAGGGGATACACTAGGTCGAATAAAACCCTTATCAAGCAACTCCTGAATCTAAATCTTTAACTCTCTCAACTCAATAGGAGCCATCCGATACGGAGCAATAGATATCAGCGCAATGCCCGACATAACCTCAATACTAAACTCAACCTCTCTCGCAGAATGTAAACCAGGCAACTCCTTGAAAAATACATCTGGAAAGTCACATACCATAGGAATCTCATGGACACTAGGGAATCTCTACTCAGGCTCAAGTACACAGGCTAAGAACGTCTCGCAGCCATGCTGTATCATCCTCCTTGTAGTACTGGCTGAAATAACATTAGAGAGGTAATCCATCCTCTCTCCCACAACTACAATCTCCTCTCCAGAAGAAGTTTGAAGTGTAATCCTCTTACGTCTATAATCAATAATAACCGCATGTCTAGATAGCCAATTCATGCCCAATATCACATCGTACTACCAGAAAGGCAACTCTATCAAATCTCCTACTTACATCTATAATCAATAATAACCCCATGTCTAGATAGCCAATTCATGCCCAATATCACATCGTACTACCAGAAAGGCAACTCTATCAAATCTCCTAGGAACACATACCCATGAATGACTATAGGGCAGTCTATAAACACAGGGTCAACTGCAACACTCCGACCCAAAGGACTAGTGACCTCAATGCTGTGCTCTAATGTGTCAGCATGCATACTACCCAGTCTACCCACATGTATGCATATATATGAATGCGTGGAGCCTGGATCAATCAAAGCAAGTACAAAAGTGTCAAAGATGGAGAAAGTACCTGCAATGATGTCCGGAGCATCCTGCTCCTCCCTAGTCCTGATAGCATAGGCCCTCACTGGTGCTCTAACCTCCGTTTTATCCAGTGACTCTGAAATTGGCCTTTGACTCCCGGTGCCACCCATATCGCCACGGCCTCTGCCTCTGCCTCTCGGAGTATAAGGGGCTAGCCTCCCAACCTGGCAAACTAAACTAGTCACTGTCATAGGGCAATCCTTGATCATATGCTCAGTAGATCCACATCTGAAACACCCACCCGTAAATCTCATACACACTCCAAAATATCTCCTACCTCACTGTCTACATATCGGTACATCTATCCAAGCAGTACCCCCACCACTAGCAATGGATATGGCTTGTGGAGCTGGTCTAACATAGGTACTCTGGCCGAATCTCTGACCCTGCCTGAGACTAGATTATGGTGAACCTCTAAAGCTCTTGCTACTTGACTGGACCCCAAAAGTCTTTCCAGATATAGCTCCCTGAACCCTCTCATACTGTCCACCCTGCTAACTCCTCAGACCCCTAGCCTGCCACTCTTTCCTAATGTCCTCAAGCTCTAGGGTAGCCTTCACCACAAAAGCTAGTGTGGTGTGGGGCTGTGATGTCAAGTGCATCCTAAACTCGTCGTGTAAGCCCTTCTTGAATCGCTTACACTGATCCAACTCAGAAGTGATCAACTTAGAATCATACCTACTCAGCCGTAGGAACTCCTGCTCATACTCAGAAATAGTCATCCGACCCTGCTTAAGCTTGAGGAACTCTGCTATCCTCTGATCCGTATAAAGCTCACCCACATACTTCTCCCAAAACTCAAATAGAAAGAAATCCCATGTCACATCCTCAGCTCTAGCTATCTTAGTCACTGACTCCCACCATAAATAAGCCTCTTCCTTTAGCAAGGAAGTAGCACAAATCAGTCTATCTTGGGGAGTACATTGCAACTACTCTAAAACCCTCTCTGTAGCCCAAAGCCAAAACTCTGTTGTGGAAGGCACGTCATCCTTTCGACCCATAAAATCGACAGCACCATACTTCCTCAGTCTCTCAATAGGAGGACGGACTGGAACAGGGGTTGGTGTGATTGGAGCTTAGGATATAGCTCCTGCAACCTGCCTCAAAGCAGCAACCAACTGCTGAACTAAATCACCCTAATTAGGCCCTGCAGCAACCTGCCTCACAGCTGAGGCGCGCTCTACATCGGAACCCAAAACACCACCAGTGACACCACTAGCTGGTACACCACCCTCAATCATACCACCCTCTGGAGGGGCATAACTATCCACCTCCTCATCAGATAGGTGCTGAGACATAACCCGATACCTACAAAGACCAATAGGTTCACATCAGAGAAAAGTTTCCAAAATAGACTAATATGGCATCTCTTTAACATAAATCACTTATGTAATTACTCTAATAAAATAAACTCTCATACCAAATCATAAATCCTAGAATCACATAAACCTAAGTTCTAATACCACTAAATGTAACAGCCACCCCCAATCCCGGAGGACCAGACGATGAATGCCACATTCGGTGCCGAAGCATCGTCTTATCTTACTTAATAATCCTAGATCATATATTAGAAGTGGCTAAGTTTTCACAAGGAGGCAAGTAATATTTTTTTTAAAATAAGGTTTAAGGAAATTCCTATAAAAAATTCGCAAAAGTTTCCCCTAAAAATCAACTTGCCACACAAAGAAAACAGATACACTTCCAATATTTATTCCTCTAAACCCCCAAACTCCAAATCAATGCAATAAATCACACAACACTTCGAAATACTCACATCAATCAACTTAGGTTCTATCATGTTATATTACCATGCATTCAAAAAATTGATTACTATTAACCATACACTTCAAATTCACATAAAGATAATACTTCTTAATTAATCACAAATCTCATTAAATTACAAACTTAATATATACAACCTCAATCTTTTTACAATATTTTTATACATGCCATAGTTACATCTTAGTACATATCCTACCAAAAAATAGAGTTTCTTATCTGATGCTACACCTTTGATCTTCAAGTAGCACCCACTACTCTAATCCTGCGCGTGACAAAAATCAACGCGCTTAGTATATCACTCAATGGTACTAAATAAAATACTTGAACATATTTCATATAAAATGCTTAGAAATAAATCATAAAATTTTAATTATATTAAAAATACTTAAAACATAAGTCATATGAAAACTTAACCATAAGTTACAAAATTATAAATATATATAAAATGTTCATTTAAAATACATTTCCATACTTTCAATTAAAACATAGCAATAGTATTTTTAGCATCTAAAACATATGTTTGATTACTTTCATTATATTTTTGGGGCTCAAATATACTAGGAGAAACAATAGTAGATTTGATTCCGTATTATAACATATTTGGCCTTAGGTCGCCAACCATAACATAAAGGCATTAAAGCCTACTTATACATAATAAGCACGTTCGCTTAAACATAAGGCATCTAGAGCCTAGCATATGATCATAGCTCATATCATATCATAATGGCATTAAAGCCGAGCATGCTCATCTTACATAAATGAATCATATAATACCACATTTCAACCAAAGTACATAAGAGCCCAAATCATATTATTTCTTCATAACATATTTCTTATAACTCATTTCTTAACAAGACTTTCATGACTTAATTGTTTTTACTTCAAATTTTCTTAACTTACAACTCGTAAAAGTCCATCAAAACCCACTTATATTCCAAACAAAAATCATACTTTCATTATACATATATATATATATATATATATATATATAGCTTAAAATACTTAAAAATCATCATTTAGAAAAACAAAAACATGCCTTACCACCCTAGGGTGGTTCGGCCTCTTTGCATCAACAAAGGGGAAGGAGTTTCCCTTCCACCAAATACCACATTTCAAGCTAAAAATGCTTAATTAAAACATTAAAACCTTTGCTTAAACACATTTAGACTTAAAAACTCATTTTTACACATTTTAAGCTTTCTTTAAGTCTTGTAAATTTCTTAAACATTAGATTACAAAGTGAGGGTTTAAACCACCTTTAATTTATTTATCAATTAACTCATTAAAGTCCAAATCAAGCATGAAAATCAATGGAAATTCAAGGCCCTTCCTCCCAAGGAGGTTCGACCAATCATGGGAAAAGGGGAAAGAGATGTTCCTTTTCCAATTCAAGCATTTCATCATGCTTAGAAATCATGAAAAATCATATAAAAACAAGCAATTAACCAATTCCCCAACAAAAACACAAAATCTTCAAAATTTGCTTAAAACCTAAAAATTGGAAACTTAAAGAAAATGAAAGGGAAAGTGAAATATTATTGCACTAGCCTTTAAAACAAGCTTGGTTAAGCTTGGAAAGCCTCAATCCTTGGCTTTCTCCTTCCCTTTGGAAAAAGGTTCTTCAACCTCTTCAAAGTAGGAATAATTAACATTAAAATCAAGAAATGGTAAATGAAAGAGATGGAACATGATTTAATGCATCAATTACATGCTTAAATCTTGAATTCTACTATTAATTCACAAAATCTAAAAATGACAACTTACCTATTTTGGTAGAAACGTCAAATTCCTTAGCTTAGGACTCCAAATTCTTACTCCTTAGCTTAGATCTTAATGTTTGATTACTATTTCAAGGTTTAAATTAGGTGATTTGATAAAGTTTAGAGGTAGAGAAATGAGAGAAAGTGGAGGAGAGAAGAGAGAGAAGTTGGCACGGAAGAGAAGAGAAAGAAGAAGAATGAATAGTGTTGATAAGTGTTACTTTTTAAGTAGAAAAGGTAAACTTGACTTCTTAATTTTATGCCAAATGAATGGCTATGATCAAGTTTCTAGTATTCTCATCCAAGGGCTCTAAATATTCATCAAATAATTCTCCTCTAATTATTATTTAACTCCACCAATTAATTGAATTAATTCCATGAAAATAATTCCTCAATTTTCCTTAATATACTACACTAGAAAATACTATTCATTAAGTACCTTAATTATCCAAAAATATTCATGAAATATTTTCTACCCACCTAAATTATGCAAACATGCTCCAAAAATATTAAATAAAATATTAGACATGCATAGTAATATGTTTTTTTTTTGTTGATTATTGAGATTGATGTATTGATTGTGATATTGAGTAATTTTATATTGGATTTAGTAGTTGATGAGTGGAAAATAAATTGTAGGTTGAGAATAAAATTTATAGTAGAATATTTTTGTGATAAAATTTAGAAAATCCAATTAGTTGAATTATTGGAGATTGATAATTTATTTTATGAAGGTAGTGAATATTTAGTTAGGTAGAAAGAATTTAACTAATAAGAATAGTTTAGTTGATAATTAGTTTCATTAAAGAATTTAGCATTGGATATTAAAACGTAAATGTAAAAAAGTATTTTCAGAGATTCATTAATAAAATGCTGTGGATTTAATAATGAAATTGTTGGTATATTAATTTGAATTAAGGTATATAAGTTGCATATTGAATAAAATGAAAAATATGTTATTAAAGAATTATTGTCAGTTATTTGATAAATAGAAATATGAATGTGTTTTTAAGGTTATTAGAATTAACGAATTAAATGATTCGATATAGAATTTTATAGTTATTAAGGACTGATTAAAGTGAATGAATTAAATATTTATTAATTGTTTGGAGACCGTAGTTGAACTAAGTAAGAAAAAAATTATTGGAGGCAGGATTATATTTATGCGTGTTAATCATCAAAATTGAGTTTTTTTTTAGAGTATTTGAGAATCTCTCCCCTTATGGAGTAAATTTAGAATATATATATTGGAGTAAAGTTTTGCAGTTTTTGTGATGTTAACACAACTAAATTTATGCATTATATGTTTAAAGATAATTTCGTAAAAGTTTAAGCTGATCAAGAAGACGATTAAAACTAGAGTAATAAGAAAAATTTTAAAAGAACCAAAAACACGAAAGGAGAGAAAAGAAAGGTAAAGAAAGGAACAAAGAAATAAGGATTGCTAGTGTTAGAGCATGCCTGAATCTGGATAGATGGAGATTTAACGAGCCTAAACACATTGTCAGAATTTTTTTTTGTTTGGCCGGAAACGATGTCGGCGTTCAACGGAGAGATGATCTGTGGAGACTATCTCGACTAATTGTAGCTGGAAAGAGGTTGGATTGGTTGGCCTCCAATCGATCTTGCTGGATCAAAGAGAGAGAAAGAGACAGCCGCTGGAGCCAATCGTTCACAGCCGTCGCCGAACGCTTGGGCGATTGTACTCAACAGTGTTGTGAGCGGAGAGAGAGAGCGACTTGGAGGGGATGGCGCGACGTCAGGCTGAGGCAATGCAAGAAGCAGGAGGTCAAGGAGCTGCTGCTGCTACTGCTGCATCTCTGGAGAGCGACGCGAAAGGAGGCTGAGGTGTGGTGACCTGAGGAGCTGCTGGCGCTGCGATGGTGGTCTGGTATTGGCCCATAGGATGTTTGGGTTTATGCAGCAAAATCAGGTACTCAATTTGTTAATAGAGTACTAATATTTCAATTAAAAGCTTAAAATATAATTAATTTACAAAAGCATGTTGCCCTTGGTCTTTCTTGATTGCCAAAAGTGCGATAAAAATACATAAAATATGTAAATCATTCAGTAATTCTATGAAATATATATTTTATTTTCAACTTTAAACAATTATTAGAAAATTTATATAATAATATTACATGTTCAATAATTAGTATTTATGCGAATTACTATTGTTCGGAAATAAATTTATAGTCAATTAGAATATATGTTAATACAAAACTTTATGCATATGATATGAAAAAGTAGAGTAAGATTGATATACACTTATATTTTATTGTTGTTGTTGCCGTAGAAAGTGTGTTCCACGCTCACAGCATCATTTGTTAATCATTAAAATTGAGTATTTTTTAGAGTATTTGAGAATCTCTCCTCTTTTGGAGTAAATTTGGGGCATATATATTAGACTTAAGATAAATCCTACTAGGATAAGAATTATGAGAATTCTATATTATCTAGTAGTTAAAGTTCTCTTAGGAGTTTAATATTATTATTTAATATATTTTATTATTATATATTAACAATACGAAATGAAAACATTATTGATTGTATTATATTTGTCACGACCCAAAACCGTGGGCCGGACCGGCACTAGGACCTAGGTAAGCTTAAGGCACCCGAGGCCCGTAGTAAGCCTAAACTATCACAACTCATCCCTATTATCATTTGACTATCGGAATAGTAAGCCCATA